>PVJH01006866.1:0-97803 GCA_004026705.1 Nesogale talazaci
GAAGCAGACATTTTGGCGGTGAAACAGTCAAATGGAGACAAGAGGCTTCCTAGCCAGCAACTAGGGTTGCGCTGAAGGCACTTGATCTCCACCTCAAAACTGAGCTTGCGTGGGATGAAGTCTGTTTTGCTTACATTTTCCCTCCTGAAACTTGGCAGCCACTGACCAGTAACATTTGGTCATTGCCGGAAGTCTTAGCTACAGCGGTGGCAAGGGTTAATATTAAACCCACCACAGCATTCTGCCTGAGCTCCCAGGGGCTCCCTCAATGGCTTTCCACTGCCACTGGAAATAATGGCTCTCAGCTGCCGCAGCCCGTGGTGACACTTGATATTCCCGTGGCAAGCGGGCCAGCGCTTTCAGTGGGAGTGAGAAAACTGCCAAGCTCGACCCGGCCCTGGGTCTGGGGTCACAGTTCCTAAGGCACCGCCTACAATGACCTCTCAGCCCAACACCTAGTGCAGGTTGCTTCTGGACTGTTGATCTCTTTGTCTCTTGAAAGGTGGGCAGTGCCAGGCAGTGGCCAAAGTTACAGGCGGCAAAAAGTCACGGGGAAATGGACATTCCTGGTGAGCTCTGGTTTTCTCCGAGATATTTTCATCAACTTCCAGGTAAAGGATGGGATCGTTCTCTCAAGGTCATGAACACAGGGACCCACGGTGCCATGCGATTTGAACACAATAAATCATCTCTCTTCGTGGTAACGGCTCCCACTCAAAGTCAATGAAAGGTTGCGCTTGCCAGCAAATCCCCACTTGCAGACCCTGCCAGGTGGAGTAAAACTGCTCACAGAGGGTTGACCCATCTATGACTTTTATCAAAAAGAATTGATCTGCCTGGAGTGTGGTGTCAGTAAAAGAATCATGCAAGGACCGTGGACTGCCAGGAGAACTAACGGCTGTCTCTATGGAGAAAGGATAACCTCCAAGCTTCTAGAATCAAGGGTGAGGAGACTTTGTCTTGCATTGGACATGTTCTCGGGATGGGGTAGTCCCTGGGGAAAAATATCTTGCTCGTTCAAGCAGCAGGTCAGTAAAAAACAGAAAGACACTCAACAAGGCAGATTGACACATTGGCTCAAATGTGGTTTGAAACGCAGCAACCACTGGGGCCCAGATGGTGTTTGGCTTCTATGTATGTAAAGTCATGTACATCAGAGCCTATATATATGTAAAGTCATTCTGAATCAGAATCTGTTCTCTGGTCCCAAACCACAAATCTTATCTTTATGGACTCATGACACCATGTCTTTCTGCCATTGAGCTGAGCCCTCAGGTCTCCTTAAAACACTTCTAGGTCCTTCCAATTCAAGTGCTCACTGCCAAGCATTGGAGATTCTGTGGCCTAGGACCAACATGTTGACCTTGGGAAACAATGAGCAAAAAGGTTCCGTTTTCAGAGAAATAATGCTAAATGATGTTCAACCTCTCTGAGAAGGGACCTTTCTCGTGTTCTTGTATGCTACATCTGTCTCCACCATCCGCATCAAGGAATGGATCAGAAAACATCTAGCAGAGCAACCATTGGAACACAACCTTTTATTTCCTGAATCACGCCTCTATCATTCGCTTGATAGACTCACTAAGTGCAAAGGGTCCTGGTGGTTGCTAACCCAAAGGTCTGTGGTTCAAGCCCAGTAGTCAGTCACTCTGCACGTGTAGGATCAGACTGTTGACTTGCAAAAAGATGACAGTCTTGGGAAGTCCTTGGGGCAGCTTCATCTCATCCTTTCAATGTGATAAACATTGTCATTTGCTCCATGGCAATGACTTTTGTTGAGTGCCCCCTGTTGAACTAGCATGAGAAATGCCATGTCCCACATCAGTTGTGATAGGCACATGTTCCCCATCAGACTCCCAAAGCCTAAGATGCGACTTCTAAGAAACAATATATCTCTGTCTGCTGCAGTGATTTTCCAATAACCCAACCCTGCATTGCAGCTGTAGGAGAAGATAGCAAAAAAGCCTACACCAATGCGGAATGAAAAGATAATGGAAGACTTCCATGGATTTTCAGCCCCCTCCTGCATATATATATTGTCAATACACACAGGGCATGTATATTTGATATATGTAAATGACCTAGCACAGAGGTGGGGAGTGTGTGTATAAGTGAGCTTTGTGAGACGTCCCTAGGAATCCCACAATCCTCAGCAGCATGGAAAATTGGCTGTGACAGAATTTTAAAGTAGCAGGAAACACACGGGTACTCGGTGATGTCATGGAGGCCCCTTGAGGAAAAGAGGTCATTAAGTGAGTTGCATGTGGTGATAAGAAGCTATTAAAATAAACAGAACTTCTCTATAATTACTAAATTTCCCAGAAAAACAATTAGCATGCTTGAGACATTTTGTGTCTGTCTTCCACTGAGTTCAAAGTTTCCACACAACCCATTTTCCAAAAAGCCCTGGTTGAAATTATGCAGCACAGCCCCCCAATGAAACGAATACAGGAGGCCCCTCTGGCGTATGTGACAGACAATTTTGCGGTGTTTAATTTTCTTTTAAACAGTCGGGAGCTCTGAAGGAAAGAGGAATGAAAGCACTAGGGTCTGTATGAGAAATATAATTACTTTCAAACCTTATTTTGCATGATGTAAGTTCTTAGCGTTGTACTGATCAAATTGCAGCTTTCAATGATGTCTCGTCCTGTGTAGGCAAGTGGCTGTATTATACCAGAGACTTGAATAGTTTGGGGGGCAAAGCGGAATGAAAAGATCATGGAATTTTTCCACAAATATTGGGAGGTATAAATTCGTATTTATACAGGGCTGCCCCCCAAAAATCTGTGCAAAGAATCTGTCTTTTTAAAATAAATTTCCTGTTCCATGAATCTTTTGAAGCCCCGCCCCCCCTGTACAATGTATATGTGTACACATACACACACTTATTACACATAAACTCTCACAAGCATTTATCCTCAAAAATCATACCTTGAACACAGGGACTTGCAATTTTTTTTAAAAGGTTGTCTGGGAATACATTCTCAGAGGATGTTGCATCGGGAGCTCTCTGGCGTGTGTTTCCATGGGGATTCAATATAAAGTATGGGCAATTGGACCATGTTGCTCTTACGAACTAATGAGTTGGAGCTGGCTCGTAGCGGTGTGATGGGAATGATGAGGCCTGGTTCTGTAGCCTCTCAGTGGTTGTTAGGCTTGAGACCATTGTGGTCACCATGCTGTCCATCGATCTCCTCAAGGGTCGTCCTCTTTCCCACCGCCTTTCCATCGTTTCCAGCATGATGTCCTTCCTCGGGGACAAGTTTCTCATCATAACATGCCCAAAGGGTGGGAGATGCCACCATGCCATCCTCCTTCCTAAAGAGCCTTCTGGTGGAACTTCGTCCAGGAGAGGTTGGTTAGTGTTTCGACTGGCCATCCATGCTACTTTCCATACTCACTCAATAAACAATCCGATGAGTTGATTTTCATGTGTGCCTCCAAGACTGAGTGGGAACATAAGAAGGGATGTCCCCGAGAATGTTAAGGAGACATCCAGGAGGGACATCCAGAGAAGACAAGGGAACATCTAAACTCAGTGTGCTATTCAGCAGCATCCCAAGTTCTGGGCTGCCCCTGCTCGTCCCTGTTCAGTGTGAGAGAACTATCTCCACATGTAGTGATTCTCAGACATGAATTCCTGGACTTTGCAGTAAATTGGCAAGGGGCACCTGATGCAATACTTTCTAGAAAATATCAGGTTAGTTTCATTATTCGAGAACTTCTATGGCATCCTTAATTGTTGTTTAGGACTCTTTCAGAGAAGCACTATTTTCCTTTGTAGGCATAATAAAGGATTATAGCCACATTACTGTGGCTGCCATCATAGGTCCCCATCTGTCCCATGGCTTTGCACACTCTGCAGTCCATGAAAGATTTCCCTGGGGACCTGCAAGAGAGTCACTATTCTTTTTCCCTGCCCTGAAAAAAAATACTTCATCTTTCTTTATACCCTCATAGCGCCTCTCTCATTTATGTTGCATTTCATGTATAATTACTTGAGGTTATGTCTTCTCTCTAGATGATGTGCTTCTAGAGGCAAGGTTGAGGTTGTGTTTATCAAATTGATATCAGGAACCTCTGGCATGGAATAGGCACGCAATAAAATGCAGTGGGATGGATAAGCAAAAGAATGAGTGAAAGGATCATTCTGTTATATTTTTCAGAATACATTGGCTTGATTAAAAGAGAGTTTTACTTATAAATTCCCCAAAATATGTGACATTTGAAAGGCAAATGTATAGCACACAGCACACGATGCATCTCTCATACTGCTTAAGGTGGAAGAGATGGCGATTCTCCTAGCATATTATAGAGGAGTGCCTGGAAAACTCTCCTTTTATAAATAATCTACCAAATTCAAACCTTATTCAAATGTGTATAACAGAGAACCTGTTTTTAGTGGTTGCAAGGGAGCAATGACCTCTAGCATCTATTAATATTCTGCCAACTTTTGGTTACTAAATTTATCATCAGGGATAAATGTTATTTTCTGCACCATATAGAATTTTCTGGTACAACTGAAACCAAATTTAGAGAAATAACATACAGAACTACATGTAAGCTTCACTCATCTGTGTATAAAAATAAATATAGTACATGCACATACTCACGTATTTAATTTGGGGCAAACTTGGGGGAAAATGGATAGACGTCCATTATTTTGACTCATGGAGAGGAACAGAAACCTACAAAAAATAATAAATTGTCTCTGTTTGTCTTTATAACTCATTTCTAGACTACAGTTCTGATATGTTTGTGATATTTTGAAACCAACTTTAAGCAACGTGGCGAAGGCCCATGGAAAACCTGATTCCAGGTCAAACTCTGTCTCTGAACATGTGAAAACTGCTCCCGGTGGGAAATAAGGGACATTTTCTTTTCGTAGACCTTCGCACGACACTGGTTGATGACTCAAATTAAGAATGTTAATTAAGACTCTCAATTTTATGGGAGGACCCTCATATCTTTAGTGGGATTTGGGACAAAATGAGTCCGAGAGAGATGTTGACCAAATTAAGTCCTGGAGAAGGTACATAAATTGCATGTACTCTGGGCCTTTCTAATCTGCTTTTTTTTTTCTTTCCAAAAGCAGCTGCATGCCTCTCCTGGAAGCAGGCAAGGCTGACCTGCAGCTGGTAAGCACCTGGTGGTCTGTGCTGATGTTAGGCTGGCATCCCCTTTGATTGGATGGAGCATCTGTTTCTGATTGGTTGTAGCCTGTGCTCTACCAGTCATTAAATGTCATCCATATCATCCCTGGGAAGAGATAATAGGCCATGTTCTTGGGGCAAAAATCCACTTGCTTCCAGGTAGCACTTAGCAGAGGTAGAAAAAGTGAGTGGTGGTACCATCTGGCCAATGCAGCTTGAAAGGGAAAAGGGTGTGGAGCATTTCCAAGGAGGTGAGCTGTCTAACTTTCAGACCATGTTCGAGGGAACATTGAACATGAAACAACACGAATCACCTACTCACAAACATATGTGAAGCTGGTCAGGTAAGGGATTCCTTTATTGTGTGGCTCTTTGGCAAAGAGATGCTGTCTGTGAGCTTTGATGTGCTGATCTCAACACAAGGTACATAGTTTTATTTAATTATGATTTTAGGTGCATTATGCTTCCTAGGTATAGTAAGTTAACTTTCATCCCCATCTCTGTCAGCAGACGGGAGAAGAAGCGCACATCTATTAATGAGCCTCCATCCTATTTCTTTGTCCTACTCTTGTCAGAATTTAATAATCAGGAGAAGCAGAGCGGCACCAAGTTCCAAGAGAAAGGGTGCTGATAGCTCTGAGTAGAGGTGATTCGGCCTTCACAGACGTTCTGTATGCTCATGAACGAATAAACAAATAATGACACTTCACAACTATTTGGGGGCCTGGAAGGGGGGGGGGGGGCGCAGGCTGTGAAGGTACTAGGCTGCGTGGCTAGACACAGCTGGAAATCATTGGGAAGCAGCGTACAGTGCAAAGGAGTTTAAAAACCACATGGTCTCAATGATATTTTCATAGTGCTCCAAGCAATTTTCTTCCACAAGTCAAATGGTTTCAAGACACTCCAGCTCAAAATTACCTACAAAACATAAATGCCAAAAAAAAAAAAAAAAGAGGTAAACGGCAGCGCATTCAGGCACAACAAGCAGTTACCCTGGAGGAAATTCCTTGTCAAAATCGTGAATGGGGCACTTCGTAGCAAAGAGTCATTGTGGAGCTCTCAATCCAAACTGTCGGTGGCCCTCAGGCACCCCGGTGAAGAGAATCAGTAATGATTCACACGCCATCCTGAGAAATCCATTTGTGTCACTCGTCTTCGCTGTTTATTTCAAGGGGGTAGGGGTGGGGTGGGGAAGAAGCCCTAGAATGGAGCCTTTGGGAGTGTTGGTGTAGGTGAGCGTTTGCCTTGGGACAACATGTCCCATGATATGCAGTGCCCTATCATCTAGGGTGAGGAATATGGAAAGTACCATGGACTGCCAAGAGAACAGATAAATGTGTCTTGAAAGAACTCCAGCCCCAGGGGACTCCCTGTGGCAAAGGATGGGAAGACTGTCTCAGGCATTTTGGACTGTCAGGAGAGACTCATGCCTGGTAAGGTAGCAGGGCAGCAAAGAAAATATGATGAATTGTTAGCATAAAATTGAGAGCCTTAATTGACGTTCTTAATTTGAGTCATAAACCAGCACTGTGTGAAGGTCTAGGAAAAAGACCTTATTTCCCATGGGGAGCAGTTTTCACATGTTCAGAGACAGAGCTTGACCTGGAATCAGGTTTTCTATGCGTCTTGGCCACGTTGTTTAAAGTTGGTTTCAAAATATCACAAACTTATCAGAACTGTAGTTTAGAAATGAATTATAAAGACAAACACAGGCAATTTCTTATTTTTTCTAGGTTTCTGAAAGATTTATAACATCTTTCTCAATAGTGGTAAAGTCTACACCTTCATCACTTATAAAGGAACTATCATGTGCCAGTTCCCAAATTTGAGAAGTTTAAAGATTTCAAACTTACTGGTGACCCCAGCTTTGCTTATAATGGGTAATTAAATGAGTTCTAAACTCATCAGATACTTTAGAGCAATGACTCTCAACCTGTGGATCACGACCCTTTTAGGGCTCAAATGACCCTTTCACAGGAATCACTCAATTCATAACAGTAGCAAAATGACAGTTATGAAGTAGCAATGAAAATAATTGTATGGTTGGGGTGTCACCACAACATAAGGAATTATATGAAAGGGTCCCGACCTTAGGAAGGTGGAGAACCAGTGCTTTAGAGGAAAGGTATATAAAACTCTTAAATCATTTCACAGAAGAATATGCTAATGTCTCTCAATGATAAGCTGATTCTCCACCCACAGATTAAATAGGGTGCTGTGGTCAGTTGCTATAGAGTTGGCCCTGGCTCATGATGGTGTCCATCTTGTGGCATCTTCAGGACCACTGGCATGTTGAAGTCAATTGCTCACTGACTAATACCAAATACAACTCAGCCGGTAAGAGAGATAAAGCCCTGATCTGTCCTACAATTTGAATGAAACTTAAAGAGCCTATTCTGAGTTGAATAAGCCAATCACAAAATACAGACTATTTTATGACCTTACTGAAATAAAAAGATGATTGTGTCCATTCATCTTATTAGTGATTGCTCTCATTTTCTACTGCCCTTCATTCTTCCTGATGATTCGAGAAAGTGTACTGAAGTCGGACTATCATCGCTACTAAGAAATAGTCAGTTGTGTTCCCTTTAAGACTAGATGGCTCATTTTTCCTGGCTATCGTCTTGGAAGAAGTAAGTCAGTGTGCTTCTTAGAGGCAAGGATGGCCATACTCCATCTTACATACTTTGCAGGTGTTGTCCGAAAGACCAGTTCCTGGAGAAGGACATCGTGTTTGGTAAATTAGAGAGACAGTTAAAAGAGGAAAGCCCTCAAAGAGGTGGATGGACACAGTGACTGCACCAATGAGTTCAGTCTTTGGAAGGACTGTGAGGAGGGCACAGGGCTGAGTGGTGCTTACTTCGGCTGTGCATAAGGCAGTATCTAACAGCAGCATAGTATATTCAATAGTCGTCTAGACCATGATTCTAATGCATCAGTTCTTTTGCTGTCCTTTCTCATTTTCCAGCTTTAGTGTCAGACACTTCATAGTCATCAAGGATGCCTTGGCTTTTCAGATGTTTGCAGTGGTCTTTTATAGAAGATTCAACCAATACAATAGTACATGCTTTCTTGACTTCTGCATCTAGGGACCATGCTTATTGATACAATTATAGCAAAATATATGATAGCTTCAATTGCTTCTCCATTTTAATGTTTTTGCTACAGGTGTGAGAATTTTTTTTTATTTAATCTGATATGTAATCCACACAGAATGATATAGTCCTGGACATTCATCAATAAGTGCTCTAAGTCATCTTCAGTTTTGATAAGCAAGGTTGTATCATCAGCTTGTCACAGGTTGCTACTATTTATTTACCATGCTACATGCTAAGAACTCTTCTAAAGAACTTTATCTATGAAACTTCTCATAAAAAAAGAATACAGACATACAATGGAATACTATTCAGGTAGCAAGAGAAATGAAGTCTATGTGTATGCCAGAATATGAGTGGAGCTAAAAGTCAACTCATCAAAGTACTAAAAAGTAAAGGCTAATGTGCATTTGACTTAAGCTATGGTACCATCGAGTCATTGCTCATACACCGTGATCCCCTGTGATCTTCTGAGACTGTAACTGTGGTGCGAATAGAAAGCCCAGTCTTTCTTCCAAGGAGTTGGTGGTGGTTTCAAACAGTCAGCCCAATGGATCAAAGCCCAAGGCATACCCACAACACCACTGGGGCTGTGAAGTAAGCCAATCACAAGAGGAAAACTGTTGTATTTCTTCAACAGAAAGCAAGAACATGTAAGCATATAGAGACCAATGACAGTTAGTGGTGGGGGAAAGAAAATGAGTCGAAGGTGAAGACTATTATTGTCCATGTATTATAGACTTTTGGTTTACAGACATAGGGAAATATCATTGATTAAGGGTAGGGTTGCATAGCCGATTCATGAGTCCCTATCAGTAGGCTATAGAACTGTAAAATATTGAATTGACAAAAGCTGTGTGATATATACTTACAATAAAAAGTTGCTTAGTTACAACCAAACACCTAATAGAATTGGGCCCATTGGTACAAAAATTTGTTGCTAAAGCAAAAACCACTGTTCTCAAGTCCATTCTAACTGATGGTGAAGCGATAGGACACAAGTAGGATTGTCTCTGTGGGTTTCTAAAGCAACATATATCGACGCAAGCAGAGAGCCTCATCTTTTTTCTGCAGAGCTGCTGGTGAGTTTGTGCACAACCCATTTTTGTAAATTGCTCCCAACATCTAGCAGCCCATTATACAACATGATCTGTCCCTTTCCACTCTCAGAATTGGTCTTACATTGGGTACAATTTTGCAACCACTATGCTAATCCTTCTCATTGAAGGGCTTCATATTCACCTTCCTCTCAATTTTCCAAGCATAATTTCCTTCTTGAGGGACTAGCCTTTCCTGGTGGCATGCCCCAAGAATATGAGAGTCTTGCTATTGTTACTTCCAAGAAACATTTTGGCTCTCTCTCTTTTTTTTTTGTTTTTGGGGCAACACTGCCCTCTGGTGGTGGGCATAGGAGGCCCAGCTTGCTGCTGGATTTGAACCTCCAACCCAGTGGGCCGCAGTCCCGCGCACAACCACTATGCCACCAGGGCTCAGCCCTTGCCTCTCCCTCTTCTAAGATGCTTCAGCTCATTCTTCTGGCAGTTAAGAGTATAGTCAATATGCTTTGCCCACACTGTAATCAAACACATTAATATTTATCCCATCTTATTTTTTTGCCCATCTCAAGTGCACCTTAGTCCTTAAGGTAAAATTTTTGCTGTTAATATTTTTTTCAAGATTTGTCCAATGGAATGATACATCATTTGCTTTCTTCACTACTTCTTCCCCGGGTGTTGCTTGATTGTGAATTCAAGTAAAATTCAATCCCCGAGAGAGTCAATCTTTCTGTTTTCATTGGGTTGTTTTTGGTCAAATTGTGCAGGTTTTTCTTTGTTCTTTATATATGCAATCAGTATAAAAATTATAGCCCTTTATCTTGACAAGTAAACAATTCAAGTTCACATACATTAAAGTTGTTAATAAGTCTTCCTCCAATCTTTTTGTGGGATCAATACTCAAACTGCAAACTTTTGCATATTATTTGCTGAGCATTCAGACTGAACAAATATGATAAAAAGGATACAGTACTGATGTCCACCTTGCCTGAAGTTAAATTGTGCAATATTCCCTTCTGAGCTAAAGACTGCCTCTTGGTCCATGTACAGAATCCACATCTCTGTCATTATGTGTTCTAGAATTCCCATTGGAAGTTTGAGAGGTGTCATTTCATGGGACAGCCTAGTTAGATGGCATAATAATATGTTTAGTGCTTCCTTACTACTACAAATTTGTTATCCAGACTGTTCGGCTGAAAGAGCTTGCAAATACACAATCAAGGTATAACCTCTGTGCAACTGCTCTAATAGAGAAAGACCCAGAGTCAGGAAAAGGAGAAGGAATGTGTGACTAATTGTCTATACTAACAACTGTGCTTTTTGACATGAGAGCAGAGCTCAATAGACTTGGTTATTGCTACTAAACATTCTCATGTTGGGTTCCATGCAAGAATCCTGATCCAAAGGGGAAATGCAGAGCAGCAGTTCCAACTATCATGGAATGCAGACTTTCTGGAGCCAGGAAGGTTGGATGCACCCCTGGAATGATTGTCCTGGCATAATGTTAAAACATTAAAGCAAGCATATCCCCTGAGGCCTTCTAAAATGAAACAATAGTTGAACCTAGCTAAGGAAGATTTGTCTGCCTTGGGAACTGTGCCCTTCTAAGCTCTATCTTCTTATACTTGCTTGGCATCATCTTATACTTGCTGATTCATAGCAACCTGGTGTGCAGCAGAACAAAATCCTGCACTCTCTCACAGTTGTCCTTATGTCAGTTCCCAGGGTGGCAGCCACTGGGTCAACCCTGCTTGTTGAAGGTCTTTGTCTTTTCTTGCTGCCCCTCCATTTTACCCAGCACGATATTCTTTTCCAGGGACTGGTCCCTCCTGATAACATGTCCAAAGCACCTGAGATGCTGTCTTGCCATCCTTGATTTTAAGGAACATTTCAGCCTGTACTTGCTCCAAGGCAGATTTGTTTGCTCTTTTGTCAATCAGTGGTACAAATTGATAGAGCAACACATAAGAAATTCAGAGAACTTATGCAAGAGAAATACCTTGTAAATCAAATATAACCAGGCTGAGCCCCGGTGGTTGTGCGCGAGACTCCAACCCCACTGAGTTGGAGGTTCAAATCCAGCAGCAGCTCTCCAGAAGCAAAGCTGGGCCTCCTACTCCCACCACCAGAGGGCAGTGGTGCCCCCCAAAAAACAAACAAACAAATCAAATACTACCAATGTCACTGATGTGCTCAGACAGAAATTGTGTTATCAGTGTACTGTGCATAGTCACAACTACAACCGTAAATTATATATAAAATTGAGTTTATGAAATTGTTTAATATTTTCCTGTTACATTAGAGCAAGAAAAAAAGATGAAGCTGCCCGTGCCTGTAAAGATGTACACAGTAACTATGACTTGGAGTCAAAACAATGGCAGTGGATTTGGTTTGGTTTGACTTTGGTATATAAGAAGATTTAGCTTCATAAAAGGTACCCATGACTATAAAATCTGTTGTTGCCTGAAGGTGTTGCTTTTCTCCCCCACCCCATGCTATTAATATAGGAGAGAACTTCAAATATGTGTAATAAGATGAAATTAAAAGATAATGAAATGTTCCCACAAATTCCTCATTGGCGTCTAATATACATGGTAGCTGGATTTGTCAGAAGAATAAAGATAACCAAGTGCAATACTCTTGACTATTTTTGAAATTGAAACATAGTCACATTTTGCTTTCTGGGATGGTAGCAGGATTAAGATTTGGGTCTGGATCAAAGAATATTGGTA
Source organism: Nesogale talazaci (assembly GCA_004026705.1). Classification (NCBI taxonomy): domain Eukaryota; kingdom Metazoa; phylum Chordata; class Mammalia; order Afrosoricida; family Tenrecidae; genus Nesogale; species Nesogale talazaci. Next base: position 12,036 of record PVJH01006866.1, read on the forward strand.
ACCATTCGTAAAGGAGGAAAAGATAAAGGTGTCAACATATGCTGAGACCATAAGATGACATGTTAGTAATAGGAACAAATAAATATACCCACAAGATATTCTGAAGTTCCTTCTACCTGTTGATGCGTAAAGAACCCCTAGTGGTGTTGTTATGAAAGCTGCTAACCTTGAGGTCCACAGGTCAAGTCCCAAGTGTTCCATGGGAGATTAGACTATTTGTTCCAGTAAACACGTATGGGCTCAGAAACCCTACACAGGACCATTATGTGTCATGACCAACTAGAGGGCAGTTTGTTGATTGTTTTTTTTTTTGTTTGTTTGTTTTCTTTCAATGAGTGATGAACCCTGGTGGTAATATCAGGAGAACTTAACGCTTACCTGACATGTTTCTGGTTCAAACATATCAGCAAAAGATGAGATTATCTGCTCCGAGAAATATTGACAGCCAAGAAAACACTAAGTCGTGTTGCAATGAGTCAGAATGGACACAATGTAGTAATGGGTGAGTTTCCATGGCAAGGTGCTTCCACTCCTAACCAAACCAAATCCATTGCCATCAAGTCAATTCTTGTGATTTGAACTGCTGACCTTGCGGTTAGCAGGCAAATACTTAACCCAGGATACCACCAAGGCTCCACATACGACAACTCTTTGAAGATGTTTTTTTACTCCATGAGAAAGCTCTTTCTCTGTGTTTCCAGTGCCTTAGATAAGGATGATCTGGACTAGCGGAGGGCAAACGGCACCCCCCTTTTAAAAAAATAAATAAAGTTTTATTGGAATGCAAATACGCTCTTTCATTTATGTGTTGTCTCTAATGGCTTTCCCACTACGGAGTTGAGTAGTTGAGACAGAGGCCATCTGGTCAGCGAAGCCTAAACTATTTATTGCTTGGCGCTGCACAGAAAACATTTGCCAATCCCTGACCTAGACGGGTGTACTGCAAGTTTCTGAAAAGTTACAGGAAAGAAGCAAGTCAGGACAACGGAGGGCTCCCTAGACAAAGGGAAACAGTTGAGATGAATGCTTCTCTCAGACAGGGCTTGGTCTCAAGGCCTTGCCATCTGTCATTGTACCACCATGGCTACAATTGCAGAGGACGCCTGCTTGGCCTAATAGCAGCAATGCCAGAGACAGAATTTAAAGAAAAGTTGCCAGCTCTTGTTAGCTTGAGATACCATTTTCTGGAGTTCTTACCCTATTTTACCTCCCTCCCTGTTCCTCTGCCCAACAGCCCCAACCCCTTCAGTGCTTCCAATGCATAATTATATTTGTAAGGGTTTAAATAAATTTCTCTGGAATCTTGTTGTTGTTTTTTCTCCCAAACTGCCTTAGGTATCTTTTTTTTAGTCTAAAAGTATTGTTCACTATTTTGCAGAAGTATCTTAAGCTGAAATCAGAAGAAAAAGAGAAAAATCACCAGTGTAGACAAGAAAGTGGTTTTTGTAAAAAACATCATCTGTGGCTATTTGCTTTGTGGAACAGAAAGAGTTAAACAGTGTGTCCTCCCTGATGCTTTGTCCCGAGGGATTAGATCTCTGTCACCCAGGACCTCTTTTAGGCTGAGGGACTTTGTATGACGATGGAGAGAACAGCTCAAAATCCCATGGGCCTTTGAGACTCAAAGCTCCATGTTATAAAATGCCAGCTACTCAAAAGCTGGGAAAGATCCTGGGGAAGAAACAAGTTTTGCTGTCAAGAATTCACTAGCTGATGATGTTTCTGTGTTAAGTCTTGATGAGGCTCAAAAGTCCTTCCATGCCTGGGCAACTCTGATTTATGTAAATTATCAACCAAATTAAAACCTTGTCACATGTTTATAACAGATTATATTATAATATACAGATCATATGACTTTGGCCACATGATTTGGTTCATTATTAAAGCCTTTTATAATGCTTCTTATGTATACTCGTGCAGAGGCAAGGATATATTGAATGTGGCTCTTCTAGCCAAAATTTCTATAACTCCCACCATGATTCAGAGGAAGATACTGAAAGGCTTCACCTGTGAGCAATTGTTAACCATATTTATTGTAATTGCATCCTGTAGGGTATTGAATGATCCTTCTAAGAAGCAGGGGGACGGGTTATCACTACTAGCAAAAATCAGGAGTAGAGCTTCTCCTCTGTTCCCCATCATCCCAGTACAGTGAGCCTCCTGGATGCAGAAGACAGCTGTGACATCAGAAAACCAGCAGCAGAACCAGGAGCCAGAGCATGGAACAGAAAACAGAATGGTGGACTTCCCAACCCATGGATCCACTAAAGCTGTGTGGTTTTGTGCAGGTTGCTGATTTGCGGAGTGGGATCTCCTTGGTCACTTTATTGGAGGGGAGGGGTTTGCTGACCCATGGTGCTGGAGCCAAGTGCCTTCCTCTGAGTGGTACACCCCAGAGTGGCACACCCTTTGGGCATTTATTAGCAGCTCTAAAAGAAGTCTGTAACATATTCTGATTGAATATTTGTCTCCTGAGTATTTCATACCTGCAATGTAACCTGCTAACTTAATCAACGCTGTATTCAGGAGCATTGTCTCTGAGCTGAGCATGGCCATTGCAATGACTGATTGTGAATGAGTAAACCAACTTCTCTATAAGACTTGCCCTCTGCCACATAAAATAATTCATTAATACAGTCTGCTTATAGTGACTTTAAAGGGATCCCTGGTGGCCTAGTGGGTTATGTGTTTGGCAGCAAACATATGTGCAAGGTCAGCAGTTTAACATTACTAGCCTTGGCCAAGGAGAAAGAGATGTTCTAGACTTACAGTTTAGCCACCCTATGGGGGTTGGGGAGAAGTTCTGTCTACCCTGACCTATAAGGTTGTTGTGAGTTCGAATTGATTCAATGGCAGTGAGTTGTTGTTGCTTGCAGATTGTTGCTTTCCATTCTCCAAACGTTTGGCAATTCAATCCAAGCACATAATGCCAATATCCAGTTCGTATCAAAGGTAATTTGAGTGTTCTTAAGATTGATTTCTTTTTAAAAACAGGGGACTGAAAGAGGTGTGTCTACTGCATCATTCAGAATATTGAGCAGAAAATTAATGAGTTAACTTTTAGCTTATCTTTTTGAAATACTATGACATTAACATATTCAGATAATGCAACTGCCCAACTCTCAGTAAGGCATTTACTCTTTTCAAGTGGATGCAGTCCATATGCTTTTTAACAGTTTATACTGACATAAAATTGGATTTTTAAATGTCTGTTAACAGCATTAACCTATATAAACATTATTGGGTTCAATGGTGCTTGAATTAAAAACACATTATTTTTAAATGCTGTATTTGAGAATGATACTTTCATTCATTCAAAAATACAAATATAAGAGGTGTTTTGATGAGTGGAGATATAGCAAAAGATAGATTTCATTAACATTTTCTGTCTTTGAAGACACACTTGAAAAGCCAGCAAAAAAAATTTAAAATCTAGGTTTGAATGAGCACAATTTAAAAATCTGTTCATTTTCCAAAAACTAATATGATGAAGTTTTGTGGGTCTTTAGTTATATGTTTCATTGACCACTCCGACCAAATATATTTATACAAATCTTCTTAGCTACACCCATCCATTAAACAGCCACAGAGCAAAATGCCAAGTAGCACATCCCAGTCAGAGTGGACACAGCCCTGTCTTAGGCATTATTAAATCAATAGTCTATTCTTGGTTTTATGAATGAGCTATTGATTCTACATCTCTGACCCTTAATATAGGCTAAGGGTTTCCACACCCACAAGTACTGTGCTGGTAATATCTCTCCACAACTCTTGGTCCATTCTCTGTCCTTTGCTCTCTCCCTTTTCTCAAGATTGGTTTACCTGGGCTTCTTTACACTTTGAGTCAGAATCGATTTGATGTCAGTGAGTTAGTGTATTTCTTTAACATTTTTGACATATGGATATCTAACATATCAATGAAGTAGGGAAAGGGCACAATACTCAGTAGTGGGGTTATATGAAGAATATTGTGGCATCAGGATAGGAGGGAGGATTTTTTAACAGCCTGCACTACGCAGGTGATGCAATCTTGCCTATTGAAAATGGGGATCAGAAGCACTTGCTGATGAAGACCATGGAGAGCAACCTTTCTTATGAATTACAGCTCAATATAAAGATGACTAAAGTCCTTACAACTGAGCCAAGAGGTAACCTGGTGATAAATGGAGCAAGGACTGACGCTGCAAAGGATTTTGGCTTGCTTGGATCCACAATCAATGTTCATGGAAACAGAAGTCAGAAGATCAAAGTTGATTTTGCCTTAGTAAATCTGCTGCATTTGAACTCTTTTGAATATTCTAAAGCAAAGTTGCTGTTTTGAGGACTGCCTCAAGGGGTACCTAACCCAAGACTTGGTATTTTCAAGTGCCTCATCTGCATGTGAACATTAGACGTTGAATAAAGAAGACTCAAGAGGAATCACCACATTTGAATCGTGGTGCTGGCGAAGAATACTGAAAGTGCCACGGACTACCAAGAGAACAAAAAGCTTTCTGCTTAGAGGTAAAGATGGTGAGACTGCCCTTTACATCATTTGGACACATTGTCCAGTGAGACCAGCTCCTGAAGATGGACATCATGCTTGGTGAAATAGAAAGGCAGTGAGAGAAAAAGGAAGGCCCCACAGAGAGATGAGTTGACCCTGGGATTGGAGCCATGCACTCAGAAAAAAGAGCCATGTTGAAGATGGCGCAGGTCCAGTCACTCCAGGGAGCACAGGGTTCCCATGGGCTCCAACCCACATTACAGCATCAAAGTGCAACAGCAACCACTGTCATCAAGAGTCTGGTAACCATATGCCTATGAGAGTAGAAAGGGGTGGGGCAGGCTGGCACTCAATGAAAGGTTTTCAGGTGACTACCATAGCATCAGTCATTTTACAAAGCATTATATTGCTCACAGTTCCTTCCATTATTTGCTACTAGCCAGAGCTTACACGTGTACAAATGGAACTTTATGAAAATTAAGTCTCTGACAAACTGTGTCCATCAGAACCAACACTGTCTGTTTCACTTTGTCATTGACTGGGGATGTTGGTGATTACTGGTAGTTGAGACTGGACAGAGTCTAGCTTAGGGCAACTCCATGTGTCTCAGAGATGAACTGGGACCCACAGAGTTTTCAATGACTGATTTTTTAGAAGCAGATAGCTGCCCTGTCTTGGAAGGTGCAGAGGAGTGGACTCAGATTGTCAATTAGCTGCTGAATGTTTAACCTTTGGTGTCACTCAAGGACCCCCCCATAGTATGGAACTTCTATTACTATCCATTGTGTAGCATGCTTTCTGAGAGCCAGCTTGTATACATTTTCCTCCTCATCCTGGTCCTAGGAGTCTTGGTGCCTGTTGATATTCTAAGGCAAGTTTGTAAGCCTTTGGAATTTTACCAGTGGCTCAGCCATATTCACTTAGGCGGTAATTATCTTGTTCCCCTCACACCTCAGATAAGGGCTGAGGGCTTTGTCAGAAAATACCTCAGAGACTAGGCTCTGGTTTTAGAGATCCTCAAACTTTTTAAACAGGGGGCCAGTTCACTGTCCCACAGACCATTGGAGGATTGGACTATAGTTAAAAAAAAAAAAAAAAACTATGAACAAATTCATTTCGGGTTCGGGATGAGTCGGCTGGTAAGCAGAGGCAGCTGTGGCAAAAACACCAGGTGGCCAGATAAATGTTCTCAGCAGGCTGTAGTTTGAGGACCCCTGATAGAGATTACAGGGTAACTACAGTGGAACCCCGGTACTCAACTGCAGCAGTACTCGATATAATCAGATTTCAATGTGAAATGTGCAGAACACTTTGCATCGGAGTTCGAACAAAACAATGGAATCGACCTGACGCTCCTGAATTTTATAAACAAAACCAGTTCATGTTTCAGTCACTAAGTGTTAGTTGGCATTTTTAGTAAGTGTTTCTTTAAACATCTTGCAGCTGTGTAGTAAACCCTGTTAGAAAACAGTTAAGAAACGCCAAGAGCAGACTACATTAGACAGGTTTGTTTGTTTTTTAAGAAAAAACTAACCAGCCATAGTGAAAAAAGGCAAAGAAGGGGGGAAACGCCCCTGAAAAGCAGCTACCAATTAATTTATCAAATGGGATTCCCCTTCCGAACAGTGACTCTGCAAATCTCTCCACATCCCTGCCCACGGACCCAGATCCTCATCAATCTCAAGGTATGCGCCATACTAAAGTTGTTAACTACTTTTTAAATGTTGCTTTTCTTATTTAACACTGAACTTATTTACTTTAAAATTTCTGTGCAATATTTTTACAAAAACAGAGTAAAAATGTGGTGGTCTAGATTGGGTTAATCTGCTTTCAGTTTTCTTATGGGGAAAAATGGATTCAGAACTCAATGGAATCGCATCTCAGAGCTCCTTCTAGAATGGTGTGGCGTCGAGGTCCAGGGTTCTACTGTATCTGGGCTCAGTGTGTGTCTGTTGAAGGTGACAGGCCACTTTTCAGATAATTGTCACATTAAAACCAAGCATGTCCCGTCTAATCTTCCTCCATGTATTGTCAGAGTGGAGGACATTTTATGCAATTTCCTTTGACTCGCGATGCATAGGGAAGGATCCAGAATTGCTGATTAGTTGCATTTCAACTTTCTCTCAAGATTAGCTCTCTTGCAAGTCAGAAGCATTTCCACCTGTTGACTTCACTGACACTGTTTTGAGATTTAAAATAGAGCCAAAAAATACCCCCTTTTTATAAGGACTGTTTGTCATTTTGAGAACCTATCATAGACATTCCATTAATGAATAATCGGCCACTAGGACCACTATGAGTTAATCTGCAAGAAATGTAGCCATCATTATTTTTAAACTCTCCTCTCCATGCAAGTCTGTGTCCCTATCTGCTATGCATATGCCTATGAATGCACTGCCCATCTACCCACAAATCATGATGTATGTATAAAATATGACACGGATGATGATTAGTCTATTAATTTATACAAAACAGCAAGTTTTCTGGTAAACTTTACCAATGATTGCAGCTCATATTTACAGGTCGGTATGTTGTATGAGAATCATGCAGGAATTACTCTCAATATTGTAACTGAAACAACTTTTCACATGATAGCCATAAAAATCCATTTCTCTGAACCCTGGGTTGATTTGCTAGCTTTCCCACAAATGTACTTTTCCATCCCTTGTATACGGTAGGAAAATTGAGTTATCTGCTATCAAAAACCTTTGGAGATATTTTGCTACCCAGAGGTAACACAATGAACAGGAGATGAAGTCTGGAAAAAAATAATCAAAATACATTGCCTAACCACTAAAAACACAAGGTTTGGTAGTTTGATAGAATGACAATTATCAGCAGGATAAAATTGTATAAAATTCTAGTGCATTTTGTCCTTAATGCATTAGCCACCAACCCACTTCGAAGAGTGAAATCGTTACAAATGGACTTCATCAAGAATTATGCCTCCTATTATCCCTTGTCCCAACCTTAGAAAAGACTGACTTACCAATCAATTTGTAATTTTTGCATTATTAAGAACATATTCGTATTCATACCTCTAGGAAAGCATCTGTATATCATGTTCTCCTTCCTGAAAATTGCCCTCTGGCCAAGGCTTTCTTCTTAACAACATAAAAAGTAAAAAATGCAGAAAACAGCGAGTCCCAGAAAATTCAGTTTAAATGCCCAGCATTCCTTTAATAGAAATTGCAGGTAGAATTTCATCTGTATTAGTCAGGGTTTTAGAATAGCAGGTAGTCTGTGGCTCTAACTGTCAAATTTTCTGTGAGTAATTCAATTGGCATGGAATAAATTTGGTTATATTCTGACTGCTTGGTATTTCAAGGTTTTTTTGTTTTTTTTCCATTGTAGAGATGGACCCACATCTAAAAACCATTTAGTGTGGTAATTTCCCTCTAATGCTGAACTAGCCTGAATGCTTCCCCCAAAGTTCTGCTTTGAAAATCTACTTTAGACTTCTGTTTCCATATAAGGAGTCAAACCCACTATGGTCGTTACATAAATCTAGTGTTCATTTGAGGATCCAGAGTGAAGGACTAGAGTCTAAGCTGTCAATCAGGTCGTAGTCAATGAGGTCTCCATGTGGCCATGGCCTTCCCCTGAGGATTCTGGGAATTCCCGCATCCCCCCTTGTAGCCAGGAGACGTGCTCTCTCTCAGTTCAGTCTCTGTGAGACATTCTTGTTGTTGAGCCAATTGGAGATAGGCTGATGGTAGCCAGAACCTCAGAACTGGAGAAGCCAGGTGAAGATCCCTTCCGGTACTGAGATGCTTATAACGTCACTGGATCCACAAGACTTCCCACTCGCTGCCCTGTGATCTTCCTGCATTTGACATCATTGTATGTGTTTTCTGAATCTGAAGAGGACTTTATAGATTGGTTTCAGACATATGGGCTAATATCGAACTTGATCTGGACTGGGCTGGGACATTTTCTCAAAAGTCAGTTGGTCTTGTATATAAAATTTATTATACACAAGTGAGTATCTGTGAATTTGTTTCACTAGTCTATCTAAATTGCACACCCACATAGTTCAATTAGCTTTTTTGTCCAAAACCCACACACTTGCATAGTCTACCACAATGCACCAGGGCAGATTAGTGTGATCAATAGATTATGGTACAAATGATCAGTATAAGAGTACCTTACTTCTGAGATTAGGTTATGAATGAATGTGACTTTTCTCTTACTCCTTGTCCTCTCTTTCTTTTCTCTTTCTCTCTCTCTCTTTCCTCTTTGCTTTCACTGTGGGAAAAAGTGAGGGGAATGAGCTATGTTGTGAATAAGCTATGTTGTGAGCCATTCTCTAAAGAAGCCCATGAGATGAGGCACTGAGGCCAAGGGTGAACTGTCAAGGGAAAAATGAGGGCCTGACACCAATCATGTGTCAGCTTAAATGCAGGTTGTCCTGTTCCATCTGTGCTTGAAGATAACTGTAACCCAGCTAATGGTTTATAGTGTTCTCATGATCATCTCTGATCCAGGGCTACCATCTCTACCACCAGGGCTAGTACAAACCTAGAATCTTAAGCCTTAGGAATCACAAAATATTTGTAGATTTAGATGTTGTAGATAACCTTGGTGTTCATATGGATGCTGTAGATACAGATAGTTAAAGGATCGTTTTATGCATCTAAGCTTAACTAAACTAAACTTAGTTACAGAGCAATAGTTAAATAATTTATACAACCACAATGAGAAAGAGATCAAGGAAACAGTCGATAGAAACATTGCTCTTGATGTAGAAGTGTTTCCAGTAGTCACCAATGAAAAATAATCAACATATGTTCATTGTCTTTCTTTGGCCCTAAAGTCAACGCCACCTCAGAGTGTTTCCATAGGACAGAGTAGAAAGACACCATAGGACTTCCAAGGAGGTGATATTTATAGAGGTAGACTACCACATTTTTATCTCGCAGAATGCCTGGTGGCTTTGAACATATGGCCAGTAGTTGACCCTTTAGCTTCTCTACCACTAGGGCTCCTTATCCATATTGCAGGACCTCATAAAGAGGGAGAAGAAATTTATGAGTAACTATGTTTACATCATATATGTGTGTGTATATATATAATATATATATGGTGCTGAAAGTGGATAAATCAAGAAGCAGGGTTATGTGCCTTTCATTTAGTTCTGTGATGAAAATAAATATCATTAAATGAGTTGAAGGAGTTGAAAATACTTACTTATGGAAACCAGAGAGAAGTTTCTGAGATTTAGGACAGGGATTCTTGTTTTAAGCCTTCCAGTAGTTTAAAAAATTTTTAAACTATAGAGATCAAGAGTAGAGTATCAATAACCCATTGCCATCAAGCCAATTCCAACTCGCAGTGACCTTACGGAGGACAGCGGAGAATTGCCCCATGTGGTTTCCAAGGCTGTGATTGTCGAGAACAGAAAAGCTCATTTAGGGTCTAGAGAGCTGCCAGTGGGTTCAAACTGCCACGCTTTCAGTTAACAGCTGAACCTGTTTAACCACTGCATCACTAGATACCCAAAATAGCTCACCAAGAAGCTTTCATATTGTTTTCTGAATGTTTGTATTCCCAATAACCTATTTTATATTAAAGGCTATAACAGTTAAAGACCAAACTGTTCAGATGAAAAGAAAACCCACTGATGCCAAGTAATAAAAATTATCACAAGTTGTTTTTGAAGTAATTATTTGTCAATTTGATATATAACTTCATAAGCACGATTTTACACCGAGATGCATTGTAGATCATTGGTATATTAAAGTTTATTGAATAAGGCTTACTACACCATATGATGTATCAGCAGTCACTATGCCATCTACGTCAGAGAAAAATGCTCCGACCCTTTGGTCAGTGCTTCCTTGATAAACTGAATATTATGAATGACTTCCTTAAAAACAATTCACTTTGCTGCAGCCCTCAGGGTTGATGGTTCAAATCTAGCAGCCGCTCTCCAGGAGCAAGGCTGGGCTTCCTACTCCCAGCAGGGTAGTGATCCCACAAAAACAAACAAACAAAAATTCACTTTTGAGAAAGTAAAAATGACCTCCCGTCTGTACAAATGATTGTAATTATAACTGGAGTTTGTTCTTCATTATACTAATATAAGCAAGAAAGTACTGGGAAAAGGTACATTAAAAAATCAGTGTAGTTGACAAAAAATGTTAAAAAGCTTCAGATAAAGATATCATTGGAACTTGATAGCTTCCTTGTTCATTTTTCTTTAACAAAATCTATTCTTAGTAAATGATCTGATTCCTTATATATTCTACTTAGTAAATAGATTTCAATTTTATTCTTCACTAATTTAGTCAACATTTGAAATACCACTTTAAAACTTAAATAGTGGCTGTTTCCCCCTCTTTTTTTTCCTCCTGGTTTTGCCACCCATCTGATGAACACAACTCTTCAAGGGCTAGCCGTATTTGTTTATGCCCAGCTTTCCATTCACCAGGTGGTCAAGGTTATTTTCATACTAAGAAAAATGTTGGAATATACACCATGTGATGCAAAACATCCCTTCCCTCTCACTTATTTATGTATTTTTTCTCCTCTAAAGTATGGTGCCTGTCTAATGCTTTCTCACATGTATTAATTTAATGAAATGCCTCTTTGCAAGAGTTGCTTGCTAATGATAGGATTTGAGTTGTGGCCTGCAAAATTTAGGGCATTTATTTTTAAGTAGGGACGATGTGTGTGTTTTTACAGACAAATAGTCCTATGTCCATTGGAGAGCTGTGAACATTTTTGAAGTTTATTTTCTTAAAAGTATAAACTTTTTCCTGGGTGTAAGGCCATTAAAGGTGTATATCATTTCAACTTGCATTTATTTTATCAAATATTTGCATTTTGAATCAACCATAGATATTTTTGAACCAAAGAGATTGGTGGACTTCGAGTAGGTGTGGTTGAGATACTATAAGCTGTTCACTGGGTGGAAAAAATATAGACACTACCATTCTATTCATATAAGCACACTAAAAGATAAATATACATATGGCTATATACAGATTTACCTTTTGGTATGTCTATATTAAAATAATATTTAGTAATTTTAAAAGCTAGGTCAGTCATTTAAACTTTTCAAAATTGGAAGATAGGCCAACTGCAGGGACAAAGTATATGCTTTTGCCTTGCTTCTAAAGAAAGTACCATCAATCTTTCAGAAGACATTTATTAACCCAGATGATGATTTCATAACAAGAATTTCACCTGATGTACTCTTGAGTCAATAAGTATTTAATTCCGACCGCAGAGACACTACTTCATGAGAGGCAGAGCAACAGAGAGAGACTGACAAAAGAGTCTCTGAATCTTTTCCCTGGGGATGACTGCCATGGGCCACGTTAGCCTCCATGGTCAGGTCAGTGAGGAAACTCTGACTTGGCCAAGTTTCACCAATGTAGCCAAGCGTGAAGGCAAGTCCCCGGCCAAGTCTTTCACTGTGGTGGGCAATGGAAATTTGGAGAAAGCTTCACTCCACAGTTGGCTTTCAATGAGCAACAGTTGGTTAGCGCATTGTTTATGACAATAATGCCATGGGAATAACCGGGCCTAGTCCAGTGCACATCATTGATTTCCATGACCACCAACAGCACCGTTCACACTGCCAACAATATCAGAAGTCTCCACATTTGGTTACCAGGACAATCGGGCAAGAATAAGCTCAGTCCAACTGTACTCAACAAGATGGATTAAAAAGATGATGTGCTTCAACTGTATGATATGAGTATTTTAAATACACATTATCATATGTGAACTCCGACGTGAACATTGAGGCTTTGCAGTTCTATAGAAAATTTCAACCTAAAAGAGAATGACACCATCATGGGCAAAGTAACATTATTAAATAATAGACTGTTTTTTACCATAGCAACTCAAAGTCAGCTCCTGGGAGTTAGCTGGCAAAATCCTCCATGTTCTCAGGGGATTTCTGATCAATAGGTATATACGAATCTAGGTGAGCCTGTGAGAGGTTGGCTACAATACTCACAGATGTGAGATATGTTTCTGGTGGTGTATTCTCTAAGTTTTGCCTTTTTCCATTTAAGAGAAGGCTTCAAAAAATCATGGGGAAATTCCACTGTCATTCCTTTCATTTTTCCATGAATATTTTGAAGCACCCTCATGTTTCCCTGATAGGAAGTCATGGGCTGTGCATTTATATTTAGCTATCCTTTCAACCAAGAGAATATAATTTGTGAAATTATTGAGAACCATATGAAGATACACATGATTTGAGAAAAAGAAACAAAAACTTTATCTCCCCCCCCCCTCAGGGTTTTTTGTTGTGTTTCCTATTACTGCTGATGAATATAAATTATAGTGATATAGGGCAGAGCAGAGGAGTTGTTAAAGGAATGATCAAGTCTGAGAGTGGTAAAGGTATTGGCAATGGAGAGGTGGTGTGAGAATGGAAGCAGCGATAGAAAAACAGATATGGTAGCTTCCCCTTTCAAACCTTGATGAGCGAGATGATAGAGCTGTTTGTGAAGTCAGTTGTGCTGATGTGTGAGGTGGAGATGGTGGTGGAAATACTGTTACTGGTGATTGTGTTACTGGGGTGGAGAAATTGGTGGCCGGGTGATGGGGTAGTTGTTGATCATGGGACTTAGGTAACTAGGTAAATCAAGATGGGACAGGAGATGAAAATGGACTGGATGAAAGAAGTGAATTGGTGAACATCTCAATTCCACGTGGACAGAAGAGAGTGAAAATAATATCCAAATATGCATAACTGTATTTGAATAAATGAATATTAATTTACACATCTACTCTTCTTTTTCATAAACTGCTGTAACACATAATTTCAAACTTCACCTCCCAAAAGCTTATGGCAACACAAAGTTATCAGCTCACCGTTCACTCTATCGAAAGTCAGAATTGACTCAAGGGGTCCCATGCTATCAACATTACGATTGTAGGTTCCTTATGGAGACTCTGGGAAAATCCTCTTTCCTGCTCATTTGGGTATTTGGCAGAGTTTACTTTCTTGCAGTTGAATGACTGATGTGTATCTTCACTCCCTTACTAATGGTGAGCCAGGGACTTTGCCCTCAGAGGCTATTCATAGTCAGCCTCCTCCAGGGCTGGGGTGCCTTTGTCACTTCTGCATTCTTTGACTTCTTAATCCCGTCCCTTTGATTGAGTCCTCTGCTTGCATCTTCTCATTTAAAGGCTTTAGAGGATTGCATTAAGCCCTTTCAGACCATGTAGGTTTGTGGTGGTGATTGTTAAGTGCCATCAGGTGGATTTCGATGCATAAGGTCCTCATGAAGTGCAGTAGAACTTCCTCATAAGGGCAGTTTGGGTTTTAACTTTTTTTTTTTTGGGGGGGGGTAACTTTTATGAAAACATATCACCAGATGTTGATCCCATGGGTCCATGGAATGATTCAATGCCAATCTCTGTTTGCTGATGAGGTCTTAGCTTTGCCACCCAAAATACTCCAAAAAAACCCACCCCTGGCATTGAGTTAATTACAGGGCAGAGTAAAACTGATATTTAGTATTTCTGAGACTATAAATCTTTACCAGAGTAGTTACCTTGGAGTAGTTGGTGCATTTCAACTTATGGCCTTGCTGGTAGCAAGTCAACACTCAACACATTGCTCCCACCAAGGATCTTTAATCTAAGTGTGCACCCCCATTTTAATTCATCTCTGATCCTTATTTTAACTCTTTCTTTTCATTTCTTCTTCTTCTTCTTTTTTTTAATTATGGTCAGCTTTGGAGTGTTTTTTAAGGCTGCAAAATTCTTCAGAGCAGAGCCTAGGCTTGCGTTTGATTGAATGGCCAGGTGATGGAACTCTTGGGGTTACAGTGTCAGAATTCTGATTGTGTGTGTTTATTAATTAAAATATATGATCATATTTAAGTATCATTTCAATTTTCAAAATAGACTAGGAAATTGTCTGATATAAATTGTTAGAAGATAGCACTATCATCAACAATCTTCCTTTAGTTTTATGTCATTTGTAACAATCTGCCCAGTTCCTATTCCTCTGGTTCTTTTTATGAGCATGTTGTCTGTGTTCTCTTTCATCCACAAGTTCCCCTCTGATGACCTCCCATCCCCATTCATTTTGAAATAATCACACACTTCCTTGCACTGTTAACTATCTTTTACACATTTTTTTCTTGCTTATCTTACTATCTTACACATTTTTTTTCATGTTCTACTCAAATAGATTCCATATTCTAGGGCTTAAGATCATACTCTACATTTTCCTTCTTTTCTTTCTTTTTTTTTTTAACCAGAAGGGAGAGGCAGTGGCTTCCTACCACCATCAGCATAACCATAATAGCACTGTGTGCTACTGAATATTTTATTATAACTAATCATGGTGATTGTCAAGTTCATAAACACTCTGAAACAAAGTGTCTGAACAATAGCACTTAAAGCTGTCACGGGAAACCAAACCAAACCAATCTAAATCCACCAATTCTCATGAGCATGTTCACGGCTTCTCTGCCCACCCTGGAGAGAGAAATAGGCACCTCTTCCTTACATGTTCTTCTCAGTGATGTCAACGTGTTTCAGCCACAGACCACTAGAAACATGTGTGCAGCTCAACACTTTGGGTTTATTATTCATTTCAGTGAGGGAGAAAACAGGCCTTGGGGAACAATAGCCTATGTCAGTAAGAGGGTTTCAGAAAGAACCTATTCTAGGATGTGGACTTTTTCTGGGCAATTTGGGAGGCCTAAGAAAACAGAGCATGCTATAGATAGATAGAGGCTGATGCCTCTAGATAGAGTGGGAAAGTCTATGATCACTTCAACAAGCCTTACTCATACAAAGAGTGAAAACAAAACTAAAGATGCCCTTGGCAAGAAAGCAGGCAACCGTTTTTCCCCAAGAAAGGGTAGCATCCGGTATTTGGAATTATGGCTTTTACAAATCTGTGCTTAGCCCACGTGTCGATCTGTTTGCTATGATGTCGGAGGAACTTTGTCTAGGCTTGGTGTTCTGTGAGTGTCTACATTCCAGAGAGAATGGTGTGATCTAGCTGCATGCAACAGCCTATCTTCTGACTGTCAGGGGTTGTTTTGCTTTTCATTCTTCTCAGTGATGTACCAGGACTGGATGATGGCTTTGTTTCCAGAAACAGAGAAGAGTAATTCATTTTTATAAGGAATTGATTCATCTTGCATGTTTTAATGACTAAATTCCAAATTATTTTTTACGCCTGTGTTGGTGAATAGAATATGGTAGTAATGACCAGATCATTGATGGAAAAATGGTAAGGGATTACATAAAGCAATGTGGTAACTGTCAACCATGTCACAAGGACTTCCTTATAGTAAATCTATTTTTTAACTATTTGAGGAGAATATCTGTTCTATAACTGTGAGGAGTCTTAGATGGTGAACCAAAAGGCTGATGATGAGGGCCCACCAGCTGCCTCGTGGGAGGAAGATGTAGCAATCTGCTTCATAAAGATTTGCACAGGACCTGTGCATTCTATCTAGGATCACTGTGAGTGGGAGCTGAGGTGCTGGCCGTGGGTTTCGGTAATTTTGGTCTTATTATCTGCATTTGGGTGGGAGAATCACCTGTGAAATAAATCAGCTGGGTTGGGGTTGATTTCTTCTAAATAGAGAACCCATATCCGTGTCATTTTTTAAAAAGAGAATTTCCCCCAGGACATAATAAAGTGAGTTGGGGAAGATAAAAGGGAGGATCAAGTCAGTCAGAGTAAGAAAACATTATTCAGCCAAGCCCTAGGATGAGTCAACCCATCGCGAAGCTCTGGAAACTGTGCAATGCAGCCACAGCAGAGCCAATCCAGATAGGAACAGGGTCACCCGTGCCTTCCTTCCTGGGTGTCTTTGGTTAGGCAGTGATAGGATGAATAAGAATGCTTGTGTGGCGTCAATCCTGAGTCTTGGCCACCCTTTGTATGTTGGCATAGAATGGGTGCTGAAACGTTTTGTTATTGGTTGTCCTTACATGCCATGAAATCAGTTCTGACCCTGGGTAACTCCAGGCAGAGCAGGAGAAACCTGCCTAATCATGTGTCATCCTCTCCATCGTCCCTCTGCCTGAAGCAATCGGTGCAGCCACTGTGTCCATCCATCTCCTTAGAAGGCCTTTCTCTCTTTCACCCTCCCTCCACATTACCAAGCATGATGTCTTTCTTCAGGGGCTGGTCTCGCCTGACTATATACACACACACACACACACACACACACATACACATGTATATACATGTATGCATGTGTGTATATATGTATGTATTTATACATACATATGTGTGTGTAAAGTATGTAAGACAATGTCTCATCATTCTTGCTTCTAAGAACTATGCTGAAAAAAAAAAGAACTCTGCTGGCCATACTTCTTCCAAGGCAGGTCAGTTTGTCCTTCAGTATTCCTTGCCAGCACCACAGTTGAAATGCCATCGCGTTTTCTTCCATCTTCCTTATTCAGTGCCTGCCTTTCATCTGAGGCAATTGAAGAAAGGATGGCTTGGATCCAGCACATGTCAGTCCTTAAAGTAGCATCCTGCTGTTCAATATCCTAAAGAGGATTTTGGCAGCAGATTAACCTGATGCAACTCATCTCTTAATCTCTGGACTGCCGCCAGGAGCATCGATTATGGAACCTAGCAAGATCAAACCTGTGACAGCCTCAAACCTTTCTCTGTCATGATGTGAATGGTGTTACCTATTGGCCCAACTTGTAAGGGCTGTTCTCTCCTAAGGTGCTGTCCAGGCTTTTATTTGTAGTTGCCCTGGGGAGATGGGGGGCTTTGATTCAACACCACATCTTTTCCATTGGAGGTGGAGCTCATCAAGCATTTGGCCAATTCAGGAATCTAACTGGACACATATTATCCTACACACTATAGGCACTCTGTGAAGTGAACCAGCCTGGCCTCATGCTTCTCAAATGCCAGCAGCGCCAGGCATCCCTGAGACCTTTATGCTTGGCCCCATCCCTGTAATTCCAGGTTCAATAGGGTTGAGTGAGACTCGTGTTTTTCTGCTGACCACCTTCCCAGGAGATGCAGTTGCTCCCAGGTGACACTGCCCTTTGAGCAGAACTGATGTAGCCAAAACATGATCTTTCACAAAAGAGACCCAGATGCTGGCCCTTGACATTTGTGCTCTTGGACCTTGTCCAGATGAACCTGGGGGTTCAATCCAAGGAGATACAGAACACTGACACCATCTGCTACAGGGACAGCGAGGAGCCAGAACCACACCTACCTAAATCCAAATCTGAGACTTAATCTGTACCATGTCTCAGTGGTGTCTTACAAGAAGCCATAAACTCACTGCCATCAAGTAGATTCTCACTCACAGCCACCCCAGAGGGCAGAGTAGAACTGTCTCCTCTAAGTTTCAGACCCTGTAATTCTTTAAGGGAGTAGAGAACCTCAGCTTTTGCCCAAGGACCAACTGGTGGTTATTGCTAACCTTGAGGTTAGCAGTCCAAGATGTAACCACTATACTACCATCGGGGCACCTATTTAAATAAATTTGTTTAAGGCTTGCTTGCTTATGCCTTTTTTTTAATGAAAGATAGGCAGGGTGGGATAGGGCCAGTTCATAGAGGTATGTCCTTTAGAACATGGTTAATTTAAAATGTCATTTTAAATTGAGTTCTATTTTGTAGGAAAGGTGCTCTTGTGGCAGAGGAATACAGAAATACATCAAGAGAAAAACAAATTATATTGTAGACCAAAGTGTAGCATGTCTGCTTGGGTATTGTCACTTCAATTGATCTTATAGGAGCCCTGGTGACATATGGCTTAATCACTGAGCTGTTAACAGCAAGGTCAGCTATTCGAAACGCTGACTGGTCCTTAGGTGATAGACAGGTGTCATTACTCCTGTGAAGAGCTACCATCTCAGAAACTCAACAGGGACAGGTCTACTTTGTCCTGACGAATCGCTGTGAGTCAGCTTCGAATGGGTGGCAGTGAATGTGGTTTTGATCCTAGAGAAAATGCACACACACGGTGTGTTGGGTGTCAAGTCAATTTTAATTCCAGCAACAAAGTAGAACTCCTGTAGAACTTGCTAGTTTGCAATCTTTACTCAAGGAAATGACTAGATCTGTCTCCTATGTGGGGCCTGGGTGGATCTTTAACTTTGGAGTCAGGTTTGAAGCAGTTAACCAGTATGCCAACAGGTCTCCCTCTACACACTTATTTTAAAAGACAAGCAAAATTTGACAAACTGGCTTTGTTGCCACCAAGGTGATTCAGTCCCTTTGATACCCTTCTCATAGATAACCTTCACATGTGCATGCACACACATCTGTAAATTAATAACTCACTTGTTTTTCTTAAAGAAAAAGGATTCATTTCTTCTTATTATTTATGTGTAAGCCCAAGAATTGCAGGGGTGCATTTTCACATCAGTCAGCCAGGAGATGATTTAACTGAGATATTTCAAAACTAGTTCATGGCACCATAATACTTCTCTGTTTTGTGGATAAAATTAATATAATTTTATTTTTATGTAGCATTAGGCTTTCAGTAAAGTCATATTTAAAAATAAAACTGGCTAAGTGGAATTCATTTAATATGTTGATTTCATTTTTTTCTGTAGCCAACCAGGTATGCCTTTGTAAGACTTATCCCATTAACAAATGTACAATTCATACAAGGATAGATTCCAGATAGTTTGGTCTCCATTTGGGTTTGAAGACTAGGGCATGCTCTCCAGGAAACCACTGTTCCTAGTAGGGTGGTCCTATTCAGATTAGACCCCACAAACTGGTTTCCTGGTTTGGGTGAGTCCAGCCCATGGGATGTGCTGTGAGCAGTGAGGACAGGTAAGGAAGAATATTCTAGAAAGTTGTCAGGAGACAGTGGAGGTTAGTAAATCGTTGGATGGTAGTACACTTTGTCCTGGGGACAAATAGCATAAGCCTTGTTTTATGCAACCTTGCCCCTTGGCAGAGGCTCTGGGGAAAGGTGCACTGGCAGAAATGGGCTGTGAGGCTGTCTGAGAACTGATCATATTGGACAGAAGGCCCAGCTGTGGTTTGGGGGAGGGAAATGGAACCTGAGAGGAGCAAAGATGTTACTACCCCTGAGAGGAGAGGGACCACAAGTGCAATCTCAACAATAGCCACCAGTAACCATGGTCATGGTGGGATAGTAGACTTTGCACTGGGTTGCTAATCGCAATTTCAGCAGTTCAAAGCCACCAGCCATTACTCAGAAGAAAAATGAGATTTTGTACTCCTGTAAGAAATTACCATCTCAGAAACCCACAGAGGTATGCAGAAATCTTCCCTGCATCCACTGAGGTAAATGCAGAAGGGTTTGGCAGAAGCTTAGGCTGTTCCATGCATTTTTCATGAGAGAAGTTTCAATAAAGGGGGAAAAGTTGGTGTCTCAAACACGATGCCAACACATGACAAAGAAGTGGGTCTGCATTTGGAATGGGGCAAGCAGAACAGCTTGGGTTTCCTACATTCTGAGGCTTCCAGCCAGCCCTTGCAGTTACTGTATTTAAAAGAAATCAGCAACAACACAAAACAAATTTTCCATTTAGGAGAAAAAAACAATAAAAGAAGAAAAGGAAGAACTGTTCTAAGAACTACCTAGAAGCCAAACACACATGACTTAGAAATTATATGCCTTTTTTAAAAAAAAAAGTGCTTTAAAGACAGTCACCCACATGCATAGTTTAAATTTACACATGCAAAATTCATTAGAAATTTAATAGACATGAACTCAACCATGTGCCTCAATTAAGTAAAACATCCATATAGTTGACACAAAGTGTTTTGTGATTGAAATTTCTGAACAAGGACTGTTCCTTTGTGTTCCAGATTCCAGCAGACCTCTGTGTAGCATCCAGTAATGCTTCATGTACACGAAACAGGGAGTTAATAAAAATAAGAATAAATATTCATTATATTAGAAATAAACATAGAGAATAGTTTCCTATGTCAGCAAATACTCCTCCCAGCTAAAGTATTGATTTTTGAAATATGGGTTCCACACTTTCTGCGAGGGTGCTAACTCCCTCCTTCCAAGTCCGTTCCGTCTCACAGAGACCCCAAGGGGCAGAGTCGAACTCCCCCAAAAGGTTTCCTAGACTGTAACCATCACAAGAGCAGCAGAATCTTGTTACTATCTCCTCTGGAGCAGTTGGTGGATTTGAACCACATGCCTTTTTGGTACCTTTGATCCAAGGTACACTTGACCCAAGCCATGATATGATCAAGTACTTCATAGGTATGTGACAGTTTTACGATGAATTTAAAAGACCCCAAAAGAATTGATGCATTTGCACTATGCTGTTGGAAAAGAATCTGGAAAGGACATGGAACTCTAGAAGAACAACAATTTGATCTTAGAGGAGGGACACACAGAACACTCCTTCCAAGTGAGCATGAGGAGACTGCCTCATACTCAGTGTGGGAAACGGAGAATCGGGAAGAGAGTGGGTGCAGGAAACTTCTCTGTGCTCCTAATTATCTGGGAGGCCAAAACTGTGGAGAAGGGAGGCCTTCATGTGCATCAGTTGGGAATGAATCCTAGCCAACATTCTCCTAACTCCAAGTTATTCCCCACCATGTCCCCTGTAATGCTTCCAATCTTAAGATGTTGCTTGCAAACACATGGATGCAATATATGCTTGAAGGTCAAGTGCTCAAAGCTCTCAGCCTGCAGATCTTCTGCCATCAAGAGCTATCAGACCACCCTACACTAAGTATGACCCACTCCCTTCTGATAAGGATAACAGATTACTCCCCTGGGGAAGAGCTCAGCTATCATGAAGGTCAAGTTAGCTCAGAGACGCCCAGGGTGCAGCCACCAACTTAACTCTAAAACCCTCCCATCTTGTTGCATCTGTGCTTTCCTGTTACATGTCTGTGCCTAACACACTCCTGTCCTGTTACAAATGTGCTTACCGGAGTTTGCTATCCCAAGAAGAGAAACTGCTATAAATATGCTCTTTAAGCATGTAAGAGAGTACATTAGCTCTCTTACTCTCTTTCTCTGGGTTTATATACCACGGGAAGAAGTGATCCCTTGTATGTATAGTCTAATGTTTTTTACCCTTCCATTCCTCACTGTACCCTTCAGACCCACTTGGTTGTGGAAGCTGGTCCCCCACACTGAGGGTGTACTATTAAGAAAAATCAGTTCCCAGAGAAGGACATCATGCTTGGTAAAGGAGAGGGGCAGTGAAAAAGAGGAAGTCCCTCAAGGAGAGGGATTAATGGAGTAGCAGCCGCGATAGGTTCAAACTCAATAATTGTGAGGCTGTGTCACCTTCAATTGAGCATCGCATCCCTGTGAGTCAGTGTCAGCTCAACAGCACCCACTGTGCCTTCCGTGCACTTTGTCAGCACTTGTTAGAAACACAAATTCTCAGGACTCTTCTTCACATTTGCAGACTCAGAAACTCTAGGTTGGGGCCTATCCTTGTGTTTTCAGAAACCTCCTGGGTGATTCTGATGGAGCAACAAGGCTGACGATGAGTGCCCTAGTGATAAGTGTAGAAACCAGAATCGTATCTGACGTGCGCAGAGCAATGCTTGTCTGCTTTGTGTTGGCTTGTGTCCGCGCATCAATGGGTATGAAAGGAACAGAAGGGAAAGCAAAGGCTGGAGGAGAATGAAGGGATGAGACATGTACCAGCATTTTAATAGCACCATAGGCTCTTATCTTTACATCATTTTTATGCATGTCCAAAAGTTCTCCTTGGGGCATGCATTATTTTTGACATTAGGAAGATACTCTTGAAAGATACTCTTTGAAGGCAAACAAGTATGGTGCCATACTTAGAATCATGTCTGGGTCCATCGTAGCAATTTGCAAAGTAATAGCCATCTAGAGGCTAGCAGATGTACTAAAGGCACTTGGCCCTGCTCTTACTATAAATCATGGAAAATTTCCATCCAGGAGTTTTTAACCACATCTCCTCCTGCCCTGATGGTAGGTGCTGGAAGCTGCTGGCACACAATTGATGGAAATGCAAGGGGTCTCTGATTCAAGACCATGTTGTCCCCAGCCCTCTCCTATCTTTGCTTCTTTGGAGGAATGAGTCTCAGTGATGCAGTGGTATGTGTGGCACAGCTAGCTGCAGCAGCGGCAGTTCAAAATGACCAGCTGTTCCGCGGGAGAAAGACAAAGCTTTCAACTCCAGGGGAGATGTATGGTTTTGGAAATCCACAGTTCTTTTCTGCTAGATGGGATTATTCTGAGTCAGAAATGGCTCAGTGGCTGTGAGTCCTTTTGGAGAGCTGAGTGTCTCTGGCTTATAAATGTGGCTTTTTGTCAGGAATTAAAAGTCTCAGCTTTGATTGATGCATAGAATGATGAAGAAGATTTTGAATGGCAGAGATGGCAACTGCTAGTGCTTATTGACGATTCTAAACGCTTCTTGAGGGCATAAAGAAAAAAATATCAGGCACCATTTTTCTGAACAGTTGGCCTAGCCCTAGGATGGAATTGCCAAGGAAATCCAGTAGCAAATGTTTTGTTTCAAAATATATTTGTTTCCTGTGGCTTCAGTGAGAAGTGACCACAAACAGAGGCTCATAAGTTTCTGGAGTCAAAGGTCCTGTAGTCAGTGGGGTCCATGAATCAGTGCACTTGACTTTTGCTGCTTCTGAAGGCCCCTCACATTCTTTTGGTTATCTTCTTGCGACTCCATCATCAAGCCATGGCTTTCTCTGACATATCTCTTTCTCTGACACTCTTTCCCTTCATTCATGTAGAAATACACTGACATAATCAAGATATACTAATAGTAATCTCACCTCCCCATCTCACAACCCCAGCACACATCTAGGAAACCCCTCACCCTTTGCATTAAGGCCATATAATCCCAGGTCCTGGGGGTCAGGCTCTGTCCACAAGAGTCTTCACTAGGGAACTATTTTTGTTTTTATCCACAAAGCAAAGGAAGGCAGATGTGGGGTTATTCCCATCCCATTCACAAGGGGTA
This sequence comes from Nesogale talazaci, assembly GCA_004026705.1. NCBI lineage: Eukaryota > Metazoa > Chordata > Mammalia > Afrosoricida > Tenrecidae > Nesogale > Nesogale talazaci. The sequence continues at coordinate 35,436 of PVJH01006866.1, forward strand.
GAAAGACAGCCATCAAGGGTGATAGAAATGACTTTATGGACGAGGACAGTCTATCAAGTATGCTTCTGGTGAGGATCATGATGCATATTTGTTAATAATAAACAGAGTTCTCAGAGTCTTCTTTAAAGAGAATAACTTTTCCCTATAGTACTAAAAGAATGCATAACAGCTGTGTCACATTTTAAAAGCTGACAAAAACCAAAATAGAGACTGGCATGCTTTTGGAAATTTATATACATATTCATTGTTACCTTTACCAAATGGATCCTGGATTCATATTCTGTTCCAGCTCTTCATTACTAACTCCTGGAAATATCCCTGCTATTATTATTCATCTACAAAATTCCCAAACTCCATGAGTTCGTATGTTGCTTCTCTAATGTTATTGGCATAAGGTTGTCTTTCATTTTTTTAAAAAAAATTCAGAGACTGTTTAAAATTGGTCATTTTAGCAGGTAAACCTTTGTGCATACTCAGGATTATTTCCACGTCATCTGATTACTGGAACAAAGAAATGCTGAATGATTCTTAGCATATTTACTTGCATGTACAATTGATGATATCAGTGCCTGAATGTAAACCCTTGAGGGGTATTTCTTTAATTTAAGAATTTTCCAACTCTTCTGTGGGGCAACAATGCCTAGTCAGAAGGACTCCCTCAAAAATAGCCTGTTAACATTTGATCGAAGACCCGGTCAGTAATTAGAAATAGAACCTGGGTCCCTGAACAGTCTTTGTTTAAAATGCATGCCAGTTCGTACCCCTCCATGAAGACCTTACTCTGGGCAGAAGGAGCTTTGCACTAGTAAATGATGCAGACAGACAAAAAGAAAGGAGAGTGACTCCAGGAGAGTCAGGGGAAGACAGGCGGCCAACGTCCTGGGCTGGCCTGGTGCCAAAGGCAACCTTGTTAAAGAGAAAGATCTGCAGGGAGAGCATGTACAGCCCCAGGAATCAGTGGATGCTCCCAGATGTGGCCGACTCATAACCAACCCTAGGCTGCTGACTTTAACACCTGTGAAAAAGGGAAAAAAATGAGTTTTTCTTCATAAACATGACAGATGTTAGAAGCTATTAGGAACAAAATCCCAGCTAACTTTATTGAATCATTTCTGCAAACATTATGCTCACTTATATTATATTGTAAGTAATATTTCAAGTCCCTTTTTGTCTGTGTGTGTGCATATGTTTTAGGAAGGAGATGGTCATAGTTTATAAATGGAAAGCTGGGAGAATTTTGAATTTAGAGTGAAGAGATCACACTCCAGTCTGAACAGTGCTCTAGAGCGACGATCTTAAGAGGAACCACCTCTTAAGGGAAAGCACCTGCAAGGAGTAAGCCCTTGAACTCGGTGTTCCAGCCATGTTTGGGAAAGAAGTGTTTGGCACCGTGGTAGCATGCTCAGGATAGAAAATCAAAATCCACACATCTTCCTCCCCTCTGCTATTTTTGTGAAATATAGCATCAGTATTTCAAATCAGTGTAATCAATTTTGCAAAGAAATAATTCATAGGTCTCTATGCATTGTTGTAAGTTACCCTGGAGTCAATTTCTGACTTATAGAAACACCATGTATGGTTTGTGTGATAGAACAGTATATCATGGGGTTGTCAAGACTGTCACATTTTGGAAAAAGAACTTCAGCCATTTCTCTTGAGATGCTTTTGGTAGGTATGAACTGTCAAACTTCCAGCCAGTAGTTAAGTGTTCACCTGCTGTGTTAGTCCGGGCAGTCTAGAGGAACAAATTTCATAGACACGTATATAGATATAGGGAAAAGTTTTATATACAAGAGGAACAGGACATTGAGCCCAGACCAGTTCAAAGTCATAAGTCCGATATTAACCCATATGCCCGAACTCAGTCTATAAAGTCTCCTTCCAACTCACGAAGTCACAGGTCAGTGGGTGCAGAATCCTGGTGCTGACAGGGATCTCCACTTGGCTCCTCGCTTCCAGGGCTCAGGGTCCATCAACAGCGGAAGCAACTCATTGCTGGTAGAGGCCTCCATGTGGCCACCCCAGCTTCAGAGGTCTGGCTCCATCAGGAAAAAGCCATGTGGTCTCTCTGCTGGCTCCTCCATCTTCTTGGATGCTGCCTTCTTGTCTTTTCTGTGATTCATCGTCTCTCAGACTAACTCCCAACAATGGTGGAAGATAGCTTCTCATCTTCACGGGGAAATATTGTGAGATTTCCCAGGAGTCTCAGGTGAAAGCCCTGCCCACATAGAGGCCTCTTTGGCTATTCAATGACTATCTCCAGATTAACAGGCTAGACTCCACCCCTACATTTCAATCATAAAATTAACATAAGCACATGATTGCCACACCTGCTTATGTCACACTAGAATTCCCTAAGTTCTTCTATATAGCAAGACCTGAGGAGTAAAGAATAATATCATAAACAAATTTAGTTTGCTTTTTATCCTCTTGGGGATCTTCTGCAATGACAATGATAGCATATGATAAAGCTTCAAAACTTCATGGAAAAATCTATTTTACCAATTCCATTTTTTTCACATGATTTTTGAAGTTCTTTTGAACTTGAACTATTTTCCTATAATAAAATCTATAATGGTTCACTTAAAATAGAGAGGGTGACTCTCTAATGAATATTTCTAACTGTATCTCTGAGATACATGAAGGGGAAAAATAGGTGGATTTATATTTATAAATATTACAGGTATATTCACTAATATTGTAGGTATTAGTACATATCTCTGTACACATGGGTGTTTAACTTGTAAGGTCACTAGAACTTACAATATCCAAGAAGACTTGTGGCAAATTGGTCCAAGACATATTTACATATTTTGCATTCTCTCTCATATATATATATATATGTATATATATATATTATTTAAAGATAAATACTCAAACACGGAACTGAAACATAACTCATATCAAAGTCTCAAACAAGAATTTGAAAGTCTGCTACCAAGGAATATTTTTTTACAGTAATCAATGTACATCCAGATCTGTTTTCTTGCCTTCAATCATTGTAGGTTGTGATATTGTAAATGACACTCTTGCTTTCATCAAATCAAAACAGACTTTAAGATCTAAGGGGGAAAAAAAGTCTGAAAAGCAACAGAAAGTGCAGGTCCCAGGTCTTCCTGGGGATGCAACATGCCTTTGAAAATTATGCCAGACTCAGCATGCATAAAAATCACCTGCCATGAGTGTAGCTCACCTTTCTTTATCTGTAAACATATAGAACTAATGCAGGTGGGATTATGGGGGTCCACAAGTCATATACTATAACTCAAGGGGATTCTGTGATCCTTAATTAATAGTTACCCCTCCCCCTTGATCCATAACCTGGGGGATAACAGTTCACCCCTCCAGAGTGATTGATTGCTACATTTGTAGACATATCATGTTCAAAGTCACTGTATTGATGGCATGATGATGGCAAGAATGAGTTGAACAAATTTTGATTCTCATTGATTCCTTGGTAAAATTTATATCATAAGCAATGCAAAGCTGGCTTAAAAAAGTGCAGGAGGTGAGAAGTGAGGGGTGGAGTTTTATTGAGACTACTTCAACTATCCAAACAAATGTTTCTTTTTTTCGGGAGCAGAGTATAATATAGGCCTGTGTGAGATGACTGGCTGCTATATTTAACTCAGACAAACACATAACAAATCACATTCTGGAGTGAGAAGGCACACCTCATAGGCTCTTTTTTTGTAATTCTTTTTCTTTCTTTCTTTCTTTTTTTTTTCCTTGGGGCCTGGATATAAGACCACAACCATCTAAATAATCCTCCAGAAATAAACCAATGAAATTGTGAGTCTGACAACAGACACGGTATTATACCTGCAGCTGCTAAATGTTTCCATAGACCAACCACCTTTCCAGTAAAAATTGTGTCCCCAGGGGGAAGGTCAGAAACTGAGATTTTTAACTACTTTTCTGCAATAGAAACATTTGGAGCAATGAGGTCTTTATGGATTTTCATATTTAAGACTTGTATTTTCCTTAGAGAATAATTCACCCATCAAAGATGTCGTGAACATAAAATTCCTGTCTCTCTTACCCCTAGTAAATTATTGAGTGTATCTTAATGAGTAACAAGTAGGCAACTTTGTGACCAGATAAAAGATTGCAACAGATTTCTTTGCTGTTCATTATTTTCTTCACCAGTTTAGAATTTGGAGTGAGGATTTAAATATGTGTATATTGGATGATTTTGTCCTGATTGACAGAAGTGTTTAAATACTCCAATGCCACCTGAGAAGTTGGTGGTTTAATGCACTGTAGAAGACAGGCCTACCTGTGTGTTTCGGAAGGATGGTAATGGCCTTGAAGACTCTAGAGAATAGTTCTACTCAGCATACGTAATATCATCATGAGTCACAGTCAACCAGACCGCAACGCCTAACAGCCAACATATTGCATCACTCTTTGGGCCAGTTCTCTGGACATAAACCTCTACGGATGGATCTGCTCCCTTTTGACAGAATTGCAAAATGTTGGGAGATTGAAGAAGAATCAGTACATTTGAATGATGGTGCAGGCAGGGCATGTTGAAAGTATCATGGACTGCCAAAAGAACAAACAAATCTATCTTGGAAAAGAGTATAGCCAGAATACTCATGAGAGGCAAGGATGGCAAGTCTTGGTCTCATGCACTTTGGCTAGGTTGTCAGAAAAGATGAGTGCCTGGAAAAGGACATTATAAAGGATAAAGCCGTGAGATGAAAGCAAAACAAAACAAAAAACAGAGAAAGAAAAGTCTTTGACAAGATGGATTGACAGTGGCTGCCACAATGGCCTCAAAACATAAGAACCTTTGTGAAGACGTGGCAGGACCAGGCAAAGTTTTGCTCTGTTGCTTAGAGCATTGCTACAAGTCTGACTGACTTGACAGCATAAAGCAACAATGGAATGGTATATTCTTTTCTAATTTGTTTCCCTTTGTAAAATATCATGGTTTTGTATAATATTTGACTTCATGGAAATATTTCCAATAGACACTATGCTAAGATGGACTTAATCCTTGCTTCCAAGGAACCTTCACCATTAACAAAAGGACAGAACCCTAAGGAGAATCACCCCAGAACTTCATTTTGATTGTAGATATGAATAAAGAAAACAGTGCACATCCTTTTACTTAGCATGCAAGTCCTGAAAATGGACCTCATATGCCTGCAGAAATAGATCTCATTAGCATGGTACCCACCACCAGATACCAGGTGTGTCAGACTAGAACATACCCAAGGGCGTTTTCCAAGGTCTGGATCTTTCTAAAGCTAATTGCCAAACTGCACTTTTGAGGTACCTGAGTGTATTGGAAACATCCGACTTTCAGTTCGTAGACAAGCGTTTTGCCATGTGCTCCGCTCAATGGTACCCTTTACACTGATCCTCAAGTCAAAACATAGTTTTCTCCCACAAAATAGACCCTCGGTATAGGGACAACCCGCACATTTATTTTGCTATCATCCAAAGCAGTCAGTATGGGAAGATGAGGATAATGTCACAGAAAATCAGGGGAAGATACCATTCTAAGTAACCGATATTCCCACTTTTCCTATAACTGTAGATCAGTCTGCTATGGGGATTCTCTGAAAAACTCTACTGAAGCCACTTCAGTAATGTTTCTGAGAGTTTACTCGTTGCCCTGAGTCGATGCTAACCCATAGTGACTCACCTGTGAATTTTGGAGACTCTAAACATTTTCTAGGAGTAGAAAGTCCCATCTTACTCCCAAGGAGCAGCTGGTAGTTTAGAACTGCCACTCTTGCAGATCACAACCCTACAGTAACTACTGCATCACCAGGGATGAGAGTTCAAATCCAATATTTTGTTCCCCTAAAAAGGATCTCTGGTTGCATTGTCAGTTAAGCGCTGCTCTGCTTTCTGTCGTTCAACCTACTAGCAGCTGCATGGGAGGAAGGTGTGAATATAAAAATCTACAGCCTCAGAAAACCCTACAGAGGGTGTGTTAGTCCGGGTAGACTAGAGAAACAATTCATAGACATACATATGTATATAAGGGAAGGGTTTATACACAAAAGGAACATTGAGAAAGCATCCCAACCCAGTCCAGCTCCAAGTCATAAGTCTGATATGAGCCCATATGTCCAATACCAGTCTATAAAGTCTCCTTCCAATTCATGAAGTCACAGGCAAGTGAGTGCACAGTCCTGACTCTGGCAGGGGTCCCCTCATGGCTCCTCATTTCCAGGGCTCAGGGTCCATCAGCAGTACCCATTGATTATAGAAACATCTCAGCGCTGGCAAGGGCCTCTCTGGATTTCCAGCTTCAGAGGTCTGGTTCCTTCAGGGTAAGACCATGTGACTTCTCCTTTGGCTCTTCTGATTCCTTGGACGCTGCCATCTTTTCTTGTCAGTGGAGCGACACCCAACTGCTGGGGAGATGGTCTCTCATCTCCATGAGGGAAATGCCGTGAGACTTCCCAGAATTCTCAGGAGAAAGCCTTGCCCACTCAGATGCCTCATTGACTATCTGGCTTTCTCCAGATTGACAGGGTAGACTCCACCCCTACATCCCAATCATGAAATTGATATCAAATACATGACCGCCACTGAGGGTCTCTAGGAGTTGGAATAGATGGACTCAATGGTTCTGAAAATTCATTCCCATCAAGACAATTGTAATTTATATTGACCCTATAGGACAGGGTAGAACTGCCCCCTTTGGTTTCTAAGGTTGTAAATCTTTCTTGGAGCAAACAGCCTCATTACGCTCCCTCAAATTGGCAATGGGTTAAAGTTTGTGCCCTTGAGATTAGTAGTCCAATGGGTATATCACCAGGCACTACTCTATCATCAGGCTCCATGGCAGTGGGTAAATATTGAGAAGTTTTTTGTGGAGCTTGACTCTCTTTCCATTTCCAGGATCTCTGATGTGTCAAAATGGTGGTGCAGTTCCTAGAGGCCTCAACTGATGAAAGCTGAACCGATGGGCAAAGTGGGAAAGATGCGCAGCACAGCCTGAGCTTGGGAGCTACCAGGCTACACCTCTCTAGAGCTTGCCATACCCTTTCATATTTCATTCTTATTCCTTCTGCATTTTCATTTGCCTTTTGATGACTTCTTCAATACCTCCAAATATGGCTCCCAAGCTTAAAGACAATTCATCCCAATTTGAACAACTCTCTGGAATGTGGAAGGGCTAATACAATCACTTTCAGAGACTAGCTATGGCAGTCCTAATAAATATTAATTTGCTTCTGAAGATACTTTGGGAAAGTGCAGGTACACCCCAGTCAAACAAAACAAGACCTAACACCAAACAAACTCATGGCCATCAAGTCAACGTGGAGTCATATTAGCTCTCTCTACATAGTGCTCCTATGATTGTAAATATATGGGTACGCACAACCTCATCTTTCTCTTTTGGAGTGAATGGTGGGTTTGAATTAACAACCTTGTGGGTAGCAGCCCAACACCTATATTTTACATTAAATACTTCAAGTTTGATTTGTTTTCTTTCTTAACATTGACTTCATTTCCGCTCTATGTCATGTAGACTCAGTTTCACATGTCTTAGATAAGAGCCACACAATGCCCATACATGTTGGGAAGATGTAACTGCCAGGTATGTGCATTTGTTTCCAACAGCTTCCAAGGCACCGAGTCTGTTTTTGTGGATCTATAAAAGGAAATTTGTGAAAATTGCTACCCCAGAGTTTAAAAATGCCCAAAATGTTTCGGCTATCTTAAAACACTTAGTTTCTACCTCCATCCCCAAGCCATTTCCTAGTTATATATTTGTTGTTGTTCCTCCCTCTTGGCTTTCTTTTAGTCAATTCATTATCATCAGGATAGTGGTCATTATTTCGAACTATGCTATAAGTGCATTTATTTTGAAGACACATCATTCGTTATCACTACCAGAATCATAATGACATTGGCCTCCCTTTTGATCAAATTCATATGTATTCCAGGTTTTAATGTCTTCTGGTACCCTTGAGATAGAGGGCTTGCTCTGTTTTATTCTGTCATTGCTGTTACATTGTTTTGGCTGTTGTTGTTTTGCTGTAGTTTTGTATCATTTTCTGTGTATGAAAACCTGGATACGTAAATCTATACAGATGTTAACTGGATTAATGGTTTTCTAGGGCCATGGCAAGAGGTTGGCAGGATATTGGGAGCTAACAACAAGTATGAGGAAGAAGAAATATCCTAAAGTTAATAGTGGTTTTGATCATGCAACTCTTTTTGTTATGAGAATATATGCTATGTGAATTATATGTCTATATATGTTATGTGAATTATATGTCAATAACACTATTAAAATCATGACAAAAGATGGCTTTCATATCTTAGTCTTCACTTTTCTTTGTGTCAATAAATTTGGGGGAAAAAAAGAATAGGAGTAGGTAAAGAGTAAAGTAAATTTCCTTTGGGTTTTCCTAAAAGATGAGCTTTTATTAAGTTTGTGTTTGGCACTTTCTCAGACTTCTCCTCCTACCTGGTTACATATTTGTGCAATGACTGATGATGGCTTAGAGGTCAAGTATTTAGCTATGGAAAAACCTGCTCTTCACAAATCCATATGGCCTCTTTATTGCGTTACTACAGTGCTTGAGTTAATTTGCATACTTCCTCTAGGAAACCAGGGATTTTCTAAGAGTTCCATTTCCAAGCGTGCTTTGGTGTTCTGTAGACACATGCAAATGTGTGTGGTACTGTTGTCACACCTATGGAATAACTCTGCTTAGCTAGTGTAACACCTTGGACCTGTGCACTGTAAGTCAAGTAGCTGTACGCTTCATCTCTCAGTTAGCTGAGTGATAATTTAGGGGGACTGTGGTGCAGTGTATTACTTAAGGGTCCACATCTAGCCATGGCCCTTTCACTCCCCCCAAATTATTGTGTGTTGATATGAAACTTAAGTGCTTTTAGCCTACCACAGATTTTGGATGAGTTGCTAATATGCAAATAAGGGGCACAGCTTTATGTATTGGGGGAGGTGGACTACACACATAAATAATATAGAATATTAACAAGAGGATTAGTTGGATTTGTGTCCAGCTATGCTTAAAGAGATCCCAAAGCAGAGAATGGACTGTGATCATAAAGAAAGAATGACAAGAAGGGAGTCCATCCTGAGATGGGAGAGTTCCTGTGCTATAAGCCTCCTAGACCCAGTAAAGGGAGTTCTAACATGGGAGAGATGGCAAGATAAAATGAGAAGTGGCAGTGGAAAACAATGACATCAGAAGCAGCAGATTCAGGAGAAAGACAAGCAATAGAGGTGTTGACCCAAATACTGTGAAAACTGAGTACCTTCCTCTTTAAACTAGGCCATGCTGGTGAAGTTAGGAGGCTCTGGGTACTTACTGACAGAGCTAAAGAGCTTTGCAGCACTTGCCCAAGCTGGGAAGATGTTGGTTTGGTACAAGAGGTTTGAAGACCGGAGAGAGACTTATACTGTTGAGAGGATATTGTCTTGATCAAAGGACTGTCTGTATCCTGAGAGTTCCTGAGTCTGAATTATAACTCATTACTTCCCTATTAAACCCATAATTTGGGGGTTGAACTATGAGTTCTGTATAGCTATTGCAATGAAGTACCGAATCCAGTAAAGAATAGAGAATTGTATGAGAAGAATGACTGTTGTCTAAATTGGTGCAAAGATTGGAGGAGGTATGACTTCCATCTAATGCAACAGTTCTCAAACTGGGTCAAGACCCCTCTGGGGCCACAAGGATCACCATAGTCATCACAGTAGCAACATTTTAGTTATAAAGTAGCAATGAAAATAACTTTATGGTTGAGGGAGGTCACCATAACACAAGGAACTATGTTAAAGGGTCACGGCATTAGGAAGGTTGAGAACCACTGATCTAATGGGAATCAGCACTGGGTTTTTCTTGATCACGTCCCGACTTGAGAATTTAGAGGAGATCAGAAATCACACTTAGGGATTTCTTGAGTTTGATCTAATGAATTGTTCAAATTGATCACTTTAAACTAATCAGAAGGTAATAAGAATACCTCTGTGGGAGATAATTACTATATTAAAATCACTGAGAGGATCTGGGAAAACCAGGTTCCAAGAATTGAGGGTTTACCAATTAAGATGTTTCAATAGGGGCTGAGCCCTGGTGGCGTACGTGGTGGAGTGCAGGACGGTGGCCCATGGGCTTGGTGGTTCAAATCCAGCAGCGGCTCTCAGGAGCAGCACTGGGTAGCGCCCACGACCACCAGAGGCAGTGATGCCCCACCCCCAAAAAAGGAGATGTTTCAATAAATGGAGACATGAGAAGACACTCTGATTTGTGAGTGTGTGTCTCCTTGGGATGAAGCCCCTCCAGCAGTGAAGTCTCAAAAAAACCCATGGCCATTGAGTCTATCCTGACTCACAGGACAGAACAGAATTGCCCTTGTGGGTAAACAAGACTGTCATTCTTTATCGGAGTAGAACGTTTCCTCTTTCTGCCTCAGAGGAGCAGGGAGTTTTGTATCACTGACCTTGTGCTTAGCATCCCAGAGCATAACACAACATTCCACCAGCAATATCGCTTGAGGTGAAGCAATGAAAATAGCAGAGTGACCAATGGCAGGTGCATCGGAAAGGCATCAGTGCCAGCAAGTCCACTTTGTTTAGAGCCAACACTGATCTTTAAGCTTCAATTTTCAGACAGTATTCCTGGCGCACATTCCATACTCTCTTAGAATGAATTTACCTTCAGAGACAACATTATTCATTCCTCCCATTTGGCCTTCATGATGGGTGATTCCAATTCAATAGATATGGTTTATATATTTTTGCTGTTATTTTACTGCCTTTTCTAAAACAATGAAATATATTTAATGTTGTAAACAATTATGATTCTATAAAATTAATTTTAATAATAAGTACCATTGCTAATATTTTAATAAATAATTTTATTGGGGGCTCATACAATGCTGATCACAATCTGTACATACATGCATTGTGTCAAGAACATTGGAAGAAATTAAATTATTACTGCCTTTTAATGAAGCAAGATTCTTAAATTTAAAGTTTTCCCCTGCACACAACCCTCTAGACAGTGGTCCCCAGCCTTCCTAGTGTCATGGTGACCCTTTAATACAGTTCCTGATATTGTGGTGACCACCACCCCATCCAGAAAATTATTTTCATTACAACTTCATAAATGCAGTTTTGCTACTCTTATGAATCAGGCAACCCCTGTGAAGGGGTCATTCAACCCTCAAAGGGGTTGTGCCCCACAGATTAAAAAGCACTGCTCTAGAGAGACCCCCCCCCCCAATGAAAGCTGGTCTTTGCAAATGAATAGATAAGACTTAAAGCAACTCATCAACAGCGCAGCAACTATGATCCCAACCAAACAATGATGGTGGAGCAGCTATTGTATTTTTATGGTTGTGTTTTTCTGTTGCACCCTGCTGGTCAGGAACAGGCATAAGAAGCCGGTCCTAAGACTGCAGCCCACAATTACAAGACAATTCCATGTAATGTAATCATTGTTTTCTGGACCACTGAGAACTTGATGCCTTAAAGGTGACTCAGAGCAAAAGGAATGGGGATTTTCCTGGAAATCTGTTAGCCTTGGAGACTCAACGTTCCTTCTCAATTGCCTTTGCCACCCAGATCAGTTTGGCAGCACATCAATCTGAACTGTACTTGCTAGGGTTGGTTCTGGGCACCCTTTCTGCTGGAATATATATAGTTCTAAGTAGATGCGCTTTCTCCTAAACTTTTGCATTCACCATCTTAAAAAAAATCCTGTAATGAAATGCAGTCTTCCTTTCTAAAGGAACTGATTTATATGGATGCTATTTTACAACCCCCTACAGTAGTCATAAAATAAAATATGTTCCAAGGCTTATAGAAATAACTATGCAGGCCATATTGGCATTAGCTTAGGCTACAGGAATTAGGCTGGCAATTAAATCTCTGGCATTACAATGATCAAGAATGCATTATATCCATATGCATGTTGCATTGAAACAAGTTTACAGTATCCTCTTTGAAAGACATGCTTCGCATTGGCACTTAGATTCTCCACAGCCAATAAAACAGAAGTATCATCTGTAAGCAATGGCCCTGAGCTTCCCTGTCCTTGGTGTTTACATGTCACATGATCTAACCGAGCATTTTTTTTCATTCCTCTTTCCCTGATGCAAAAGTCCAGTTGCTGTCAAGTCTCTTCTGTGTCACACACCTCCATGTGTGTCAGAGTAGAAATGTGCATGATAGAGGACTCTCAGGGGCTGAGTGTTCCAAAGTAGCTCATCAGGGTTAACTATTGAGACACATCTTGGTGGATTTGAACACCAACCACTGGTATGTAGCCAAATGTGATAGATATATGTATCATTCAAGGCTCTACTAATACTTATCTGGAGCAAGAGCCGTGTATCAGATACAGTGATGGTATCAGATGCATAATGGCAGAATAAAAGAACATGGCCATTAAATTTTTGAGGCAAAATAAGAATGTGACCTAATATCATTCCAAGTCCAACGTCCGTGCTTTTCTAACCATTGAAAATAACTTTAAAGTCCCACAATTTATCTACAACAGTTGGCTTTTTAATGAATAGCAAATTAGACTATCCTGTCAAATAATAAAATTATTTAAATGTAGCTATGTGTCTGAGTACCACAGATATAAGCATACACATAAATCATATACATATATATATCCACCCATATGGATATATGCTTTCCCCTGAAAATTTCATTTGGAGAGCATTTTGTGAAAATAAAACAAGTCCTGATTTATAGGTCTTAATAAGAGGCCAATCATTTCTTATAATAGAAGCATGATGTATGTTGTTCCTGTTAAGAAAGGAAAGTTTCTCCATGGGGGAGGAAGCCGTTGATTTTCCTTTGCGGGTCTTCAAAGGGAAGACTTCTATTTCATGAGCTGGAAAGGTGACTCCTGTGTCCTCCCCTTTTATGCACCCAATGCTCATCTTTCTCTCAAAGATAAGCACTCCATCCCTCACAACGTGTGCCCGTGAATCTTTCATTGACCGTTTCCAGCCGGTGATTTCACTTGGCCGTAAACCAACGGCACTGATGTTCTTTTCAACAATGAAGGGGAAACACAAGACAGAAGCAGGTGATAATATTCCATGGAATGGGGAAACTGAGGAGCACACCATTGAAAGGGTTAAGAGTCTTGGAAGGGAACATTGACAAACATCCCAAAATATGGAGCAAGAGATCACTGATGCAAGCAAAGCATGCTTACAACTTAGACTTTCTAGTGCTATAGGATCCATGACCTCCTGGATTGCAGATGCTCACTCTTGAGAGGAGAACAGAGCTTTGCCACGATGGAGTGAACAGGAAGGAGATATGGCTTCTTTACATTAGTAGAGAAAATTTGAATATATAGAATCCAACATTTCCCCTGGGCCCTTTTTGTGACCATCATTTTGAATAAGTTAATTTTTAAATATCAATTCCCTATCATACAAATCACATAGTAATTTCCTCTTTATAAACTAATCAACTTTAAAACGCTCCATGAATTCCATCTAACACATTTCTTATAATGACTGCCACTGATTTCCTTGTGCATGGATTCACCTGGACTCTGCAGACTGTTACGAGGGTCACCCGGGCTTGGTTTGAGGCTGCAAGTGGAGTTTGAGCCCCAAAGGTTCTCTCTTTTTCCCCTTAGTCCAATAGGTTCCTGTTTGCCTTGGTAGATCTCAGAGGCAAAGGTGGGTGAGAAAAATCATAATTGTGCTTCTAAAGTTACCGATTATATAATGCCTGATGTTTCCTATTATTCAATGGCCAATTCAAGCTGTGATCTAAACCCCACAGCAGAGGGTCAGGGATGGGTGACGTGGTAGGCTGGTCCATAAACATGTCATTGTTACAGATCAGTGAAGAATTGCCTGGTGTAACTCATTCTGCCACAAAAGTTAATGATAAAGTATATCAAATGCTTAGAAAAATCAATATTCACGACACCAAGTTTTCTGATCATTCCACCTTGCTTCCCAGAGACAAATGCTTTCTAATCCCTAAACTATTTATCTTTGTGAATCTGAATACATGTTTATATTTTAAAAGTAGGTTTGGGAAGTAAACATAAAGAGTAACAGTCTCAGAAATGCTCAGGGGCAGTTCTGTCCTGTCCTATAGGTTCACTATGACTTGCCATAGGCAGAACATGTTTTTGTTTTGTTTTTGTATTGGGCATCACTGCCCTCTGGTAGTCGTAGGAGCTATCCAGCCTTGCTCCTGGAGAGCCGCTGCTGGATTTGAACCACCCAGCCCATGGGCCGCAGTCCCGCACTCAACCACTACTTCACCGGGGCTCAGCCCGCATAACATGTTTTATATGTTTGTTAATCCAGGTAGACTAGGGAAACAGAATCATAGGCACTCATATGTGTATAGGGAAAAGCTTTATAAAAAGAACAATTAAATATTGAGAATATATTCCAGCCAAGTCCAGATCAAGTCCATAAGTCTGATATTAGCCCACATATCAGATACCCATCTATAAAGTTCTCTTCAGACACACAAAATGCATGCAATGATGCCAGTTGCAGGAAGATCACAGGCCAGTGGGTGGGGAATCTTGTGGATCCAGTGGGAAATCTTGTGGATGCTATTCTAAGCATCTCAGCACTGGCAGGGGTCTCCACACGGTTTCTCCAGCTCCCAGGTCTCTGACTTCATCATAGTAGTTCCATGTGTCTTGTCCCGCAAGCATGTCTCACAGGGAATAAGCAAGTGTCCTGTCTCCATGGAGCTATTTATCAATTTTGCACCTCCAAATGAGGTCACCAAGCTGTGACCTGATTGACAGGTAAACTCCATCCCTTCACTCTTCAGTCTCAAATTGACAACAGATTTTGTAACTAGTATAATATGCTTATTGATCAGTTTTAGACATTAGCTATCAAATTCCTAGAATACTTCAGTGCTATATGCTGGTTGAAATTTGTTCTTTTGCCAGCATAAGGATAAACTTATAATTTGGGATTTTAATCTGCCAGTAATTTTTAACTTTGCATTAGATATGTTCACTGTTCATATAATCCTCTAGAATTTTCTAAAGGTTATTTTAAGTTTCTTTATATGTATTTCTACTTTTTATAAGGTTTCATGAATTCAGGTACTTCCACAGATACTACCAACTCAGTTCCATTCCTCCAACTACCCACCTCTCTAGCCCACACCTCCTCACACCTGGGGATTCTTTCTCCTATACCTGTCTAGTTTACTGACCTTTTTCTGGAATAACTCTTTTGTAGTCCTAATGCAAAATCTCTGGCTTAAACTTTCATTCTCTCTATTTGAGGTATTCTTCGAGTCTTCATCACAGTACCAACTTTCTACTTGTCCTGTTAAAAAGTCTAATTTCACATTTTTTAGCATGTCATCTGTTATATCGCCCACAAATCTACCCCCAAAACTCAATCGCATCAGTGCTAGACATAATAGTATTTCAACACAAAATATCAAGAACATTTTGCATTGGAGCTCAAACAAAACATTGAAATCCAACCTGACACATGTGATTTTTTTTTCTACATGTGATTTTTGTAATCAAAAGTAGTGCGTGTTTCAGTCACTCATTGTTAGTACACAATTGCCCTTTAAACCTTTTGCGGCTGTGTTCCAAGTGTTTTGCTCTAGTAATTTTCTTAGTTTTTGTGACTTTTTTTTACTGTTTTTAGATTAAAAAAATAACATGGGTCTAAGAGTTTCTTGAAAACAATCATGATAAGGAACTGGTTAACCCTGTTATGGATAGTTAATGATGGTTAGTAAACCCTTTTAGAAAACAGTTAAGGAAACGCCAACAGCAGACCACATTAGATTTTTTTAGAGAAAGCCAGCCATGTCCTCATGATAAAAGGCAAAGAAGGGAAAAACTAATGAAAATCAGCTGCCAGTTGATTTTTATGGAAGGGGATTCCCCTTCCCAATAATGACTCTCTCTCCATCCCTCCTCTCCACATCCTTGTCCACAGACCCAGATCCTCATCAATCTCAAGGTATGGGCCCTACTGTAGATGTTAAAAACTTTTAAAATATTGTGTTTCTTATTTATATTATTTAACTCTGAACTTATTTACTTTGAAATGCCTTTCTAATCTTTTAAATAAAAAGGCAAGGTTAGGGTAAAAACTTGGTCAAAAATGGATTAATCCATTTTCAGTTCTTTCCTATGGGGAAAAAAAAAACTGATTCAGAACTCAACTGGATTGCATCCTGATGCTCCTTTAGAATGGATTAACGTTGAGGTATGGGGTTCTCCTGTATTTATTGTGTGTGGGTTGTTCCAAAAGACCGATGCTCACTTGTGTTTATTTTTTTATGTTGGGAGGATACTACATTGGAGTTCGCTCCACCAGGTTAGACTGTTAGTCAAGCTTTCTATATAGAGGCTCTGAAAAGATTGTGTACCCATGTGCAACAGAAGTGACCTGATTTGTGGCAGATGGGAGTGACTTTTCCACCAACACAGTGCACCTGCTCATGCAGCCATCTCAGTGCACCTGTTTTTGGTAAAAAACGGTATACTTCTTTTGTACCTTATTCCCCTGACCTCGCTTCGTGTAACTTCTTTTTGTTTCCACAAATGAAGAGAACCTGAAAGGACAAAAATTTGATGAAATTAAAGAGGGGAAAGAAAAATGAGGGAGGTTCTGTCAGTCATCCAAACAGATGTGTTTGAAAAATGTTTCCAAGAATAGAATCGCAGATTAGACAAATGCATTAAATGGAATGGAAAGTACTTTGAAGGTGATATGGCTATAGTTTTATTTTTAATTAGATACATAACTTTGAAAAAGAAATATGTTTAGGGGATACTCAAACGTGTGTGTGTGTAATTTTTAGAATAGTGTATCATGTTGCTGATCACTGTAATTAGTGGTCTTTCTATATTGAAGACTTTCAGGTTGGGAAAATTGTTATCTATGGAGCCTCTCTGGACCTTCTGGGATGGCTGCTACATCAATTATCTTTACTCTCATACTTTTACATCTCTATATTTATTTATATTCTGCTCTAGGGGAGATAATTCTATGTGTCTAAACTAGTCCATGTTACCATCATATATCTCCTTGTTAATGTAATGCTCTCAGAATTAATTTCTTTGCTCCTATCATTGCTTCGATGATATCTAGCCACAACAGAGATGATGTCACAGGGGTCCTTTAAAGATATTAAATCGGGTGAGTTGCAGCTTCATTTCAAACATAAAGCGATCAAGATAGAGTTAGCACCATCATGGATAAGCAATAATTCACTGCTACCCGTGTTGCTTCCGAGTCAGGGATAAATGCTTCTGATGGAGAGAGGAAAGAACACTTGAACACTGTATTAGTTCAACTTCTCTCTTCCTGAGCAGGGCATGCTAGGATAATTTTATACAATGTTCTCAATTGAATTTCCTCTAAACTGCTTTCATCAGCAGGAAGAGTGAAACATCCAATAGTTTCAGTGTGTCCAGTGTATCCACTATATTACCAAGACTCCGTATAAGCGGTGTGTGTATCACATACATCAGTTCATGGAAAAAAATACATTCTTTTTTTAATTTGAATTGTCCACACAATACATGTATTAAGAAATGGTCTTAAAAAGACAATAGATTTGGCTGAGCCCTAGTGGCGTAGTGGTTGTATCCGGGACTGCAGCCCACAGGGTTGCCAGTGCAAATCCAGCAGCAGCTATCCAGGAACAAGGCTGGGTCTCCCACTTCCACCAGGGGTTAGTGATTTCCAAAAACAAATAGACAATAGATTTTCCCCCAAAACCCTTCAAAAATCCCTGTATAGAGACACACATCAAGGACTGCAAGAGACTAAATAAATCCATCAGGACTCCAGCCTGCCATCTGGTCAGCGTCGTAAGAGTGAGCCAGTCCCCCGTGAGGGTTCGTGCCCCTGGGCTGCCGCCTCTCCCGCCTACCTTCCTGCCTTCAGTGGTGGGTGTTCCTCCTGAGGTGCAACTTATTGGACATGAATATTCAGATGGACTCTGAATTTAGGAAACTTCAACACAGGGATCATCTTGGAAGAGGTACAGGCAAAGTTTACTTAGAATTGAGGATGAAAATGCTCCATCTCATGTTCTTTGGACATGTCATCAGGAGGATCCTTTACCTGGGGAAGAGACTCGTGAAGATGGACTGATAAACTGGTTACACCACTTAGTTCAAACATAAGAATGCTTATGATGATGACACAAGGTCAGATAATATTTAATTCTGTTGCACAGAATTCTTATTAGATAGAACTGACTGCATGACACCTAAAAATGATAGATTATATGTAGATGGATAGATAGATAGATAGATCTCAGACATATTGGTTTGTGGCAAGAGAGAAAATAAGATTATATTCACATGGGAAAGTTTCTAAAAATCTTCTAAAATAAGGATGTATTGATATTTGGATATATTTGATGTTTCACTCTTCCTGACTATATAAGCAGTTCAGAGGGAATTCAATTGAGAACATCATACAAAATTATCCTAGTATGCCCTGCTGAGGAAGAGAGATGCTGAACTAATACAGTGTTCCACATGGGATGTCTTTCCTGTCTCCACCGGAAGCATTTAAAAGAATCTGTGAAAGAAATAGACCAGGCTGAAAGTCAAGAGACAATGAGGTTTCTTCTTGAGCAGGCAGAGCTTGTCACTGATAAATCAAGCAGCTGCACCAGAAAAGATATCAAACAGAGACATATTGTGGGCAAGGAGGGAAGGTGAGCAAGCAGAAAATGGACAGTTGATAGCTGAACCCAGTGAGGCAGCTTCCCAAGGACACAGAGATAGAACATCACTGCTGGAAAGTCTAACTTGTCTTAGACTTTGTATTGCTGAAGTGGCAACAAAAATGTATGTCGATGTCATCCATTTATATTAGGTTTGGCTGCTCTTGTAGAAAGTCCATGCAAAAACAGGTTCAATAAGATGTAATGGGCATAATATGTGACAGCTCACAAAAGGATATAGATTAGAGATGACGGAGTTTCCAGAAAACAGATGAGAGAACACTGGACATAAGAAATAATCAAAATATAGCGAAAGAAACTCCTGTGCAAGACATCTGGCTTCCAAAGATGTGTGGGCGTTGTTTTTAGGAACCATCATGTTTTTGCAACTCATAGCAACCGTGCATATGAAAGAATGAAATGCTATTTGATCCTGGCCTAGTCTCAAAACTATTGCTGTCTGAGCCAGCTGCTGAAGATCCTGTGTCAAGCCTCTTCACTGGGACTCTTGTTGGCCCCTGCCCCTCTCCTTTATCAAGCCTGGTATCCTTTCTCGGGGATTATTTCCTTCTGAAAGGCGTCCAATAGACATAAGACAGAATCCTGCCATCTTTCCTTCAAAGGAGTGGTCTGGCTGCATTTCTTCCAAGAGAGGTTGGTTCTTTCTTCTAGCAGTCCATCATATATTAACTATTTTTCACAAACAGCATATTTCAAAAGCATCCCTCTTCTCTCTTCTTAACTTTCCAGCTTTCATTACACACACACACACACACACACACACACACACACACACACACACACCGAGGCGCGCTTCCATTCTCAAAGTGATGTTTATGCTTTACGACATCTGAAAGAATTCTTTAACAGTTGATGTACTCAATGCAAATACATGGTTTGGTTTCTTGATTACGGCTTCCTTGGGATCCCAATAAATTAAAATTCATTAAAATTCCAATCATTTCTCCATTCACCACGTGACTCCTATACCAGTTGTAAGAATTTCTTTCTTGAACATCAGATGTATTTCAGGGTGAAAAATGGAGTCTTTGATCTATATCAGTAAGTCATTTAAGTCCTCATTACTTGCAACAAGTAAGATTGTGCTATTTGCCTATTGCAGGTTGTTAATGTGTCTTCCTCCACTCCTAATGTAGTCTTCTTCTTTTTATAGTGCAACTTCTGAATTTAGTGAATCTCTGTACAGATTAATTATGTATGACAAAAAGATGCAAATCTTTCCTGATTTTCAACAATTCTTCCACAGATAGCTTATGCATCAGCAAATGCTAATTTATGTGATATTAATTATAATTTTTAATTCTGTTGCATAGCCCTTCTTTAGAATGAGTACAATGATGGTAGTTGTCTTCCAAAGTTATTTATTTAGACAAACTGGTAGTTCCACCTGTACGTCACTTTGTTGAAACATCATGATTGGTATTCTGTCAATTCCTGGAGATTTGCTTACACCAATAACGAAAAAGATTGAACAAATTGGATCAGACTAAATAGATTACCATTAAGTTCTGAAATAGTTTCCCTCATGAAAGAGCATCAAAGATTGGCAAAAGAATAGGGGGACTAAGAGCAGTAACAGACTACTGGCACCTTAAACTCACTCAGGAATTACAAGTATTTTTAATGCCTAAAGCTTAAAAAGAATAGCAATGTACTATATCTCTATCAAAAGCATTTCAAAATTAATTTAATAAGAAATTATATTTAATAAAATAAATCTAATATAAATTTACTTTCTTGTGCTTTCCTATTCTTTAACCTTTGCCCTTACTCCACCTCCACTTCACTATTGAAATGTTTTTATTTTGATATGAAAATCTTTTTCATGACATTTTTTAATAGTGGTCTCATACAATGCTTGTCTATATGTGATTAACTAACTTCACCCACATTCATTCATGCCATGACATGTTTGAAGGTTTCAGTATTATGCTTTAGTGTTGTGTAGTATTCTGTTTTAAATATGTACCACCTTTTATATGTCTATTCTTCCACCGCTGGGCATTTGGGTTATTTCCATCTTTTTATTATGAACAGAGCTTCTGTAAACAAGGGTGCACATGCCTATGCTTGTGTTTCATCCCTATTTCTTCATTGTTTATACCATGTCGAGGAATTACTGGGTAATATGATATTTTTATTCCCGTTTGTTGGAGGAAGCGCCATACTTCTTTCCATGGTAGTTGTATAGTTTGCCAGTTCCATCAGGAGTGCTAACAAAGTGACCAGATTTTAAGCGGGACACCATTGACCTGGGAGGGTGGGGGTGGAGAGACAGTTCTTGATTAAAAATTAGGTCTATATGGAGCAACAAAAATTTTCATAGAATGCAAAAATGGTATTTTTTATTTTAAAATGCTGCAGACATTATTAAATTGTAAAGCGAGACGTCTGGGCTCTCCACAGTCCTCCCCAATATCTGCCATGGTGTGTGTGTGTGTGTGCGTGTGTGTTTGTGTTTTACATTGCTGCCAGTACCAGTGTGAGATGGTATCTCGTCATGTTTTGATTTGCATCTCTCAACTAGTACTGTGATAGAGATGATTTCTTCATATGCTTGTTGAGCATCTAATATCCATGCCGGCTGCTCATATTTTAAGTAGCTTATTTGTATTTTGCACTTGTTGAAGTGTTGCAGTTTTCTATAGATTGAGGAGATTAGCCCTTTACCTGATATATCATTGGCAAAAGTCTTGCTCAGTCTGGGCAAGTTCTCTTTTTACTCTTTTGAGGAAGTTTTTGATGTACACACATGTCATATTTTTAGATATGCCCTCTATTTTGTCATCTGTTGTAAAGATATTTTATATGTAACTGATAGTCCATCTGTGGCACATATCACAGCCCCTAAATGTCCCCCTGTTTTGTTGTTGTTGATGAAATGTATCTATAAATCTAGGGAAACCTTGCCGTCTTCCAAGTTCCACAAACTGAATGCGATTCTGAATTGTGACTGATAGTGTAGTCCGTTAAAATAAATATACATTTATCCAATGAAAACCAAGTGTGCAAGCCCAATTCTAAAATAAAACAGCCCTTGAATGTGTTTGTTGCTGTGGTGGTTAGCCATTTGAGTTTGGGGTGAAAGAATATGTGGTTATTTAGAAAAACCTTCACTTTTTGAGTCGCTTTTTCCCTTTATGGCAAACACCAGTGTCACAAAGAAAAAGGGCAAGTGCTCAAAGAATCTGTCACAATTAGCTTTTCACTCTAACCTCCCCGAGCTCCTAGCAAACTGGATACTTGAAGATCTCAGGGAGTGATCTCTGATTTCCAATTCTTTGGGATGAAACACAAGATTGTGTGACTCGAAGACAGAGTAAAAAACGGAAGCACACGATACCTCTGCACCTTTGCACTGAGAAACATCACGGTCAATCTTTATGGAAATGAGTTGTCAATGGAGGCAGAAGAGTGGACCTCACTGCCAGACATTTAACGTGGTAGAGACAAAGAATATAGTCCTGGTGCATCAGCCCCTGAACCCCTATGACCGCCAAAGGAATGCCTAGTTCCCATTTATTTTTCTTTTAGCTGACTGAAATTTTGGCATGTGAATGCTCATAATTCAAGTTGGTATTCTGTTGGAAGTGAAAAAAAATACAAAAAGTAATTTCACCTAATCTGCAGTTCGAAAGACTAATGTATGGAAAGAGTTCATGAAATTTTGGGGAAATATATATAAATATTACATAGCTTGAGAATGCTGTGGAAGAAAATGTTTATTAAGGAAGCATAAAATAAATCTCCCAAATGGGTCCAGAGGCATAAAAGACTTTCACTTTTTATAAGGATCCTTTGGGAACCAATTGGAAAAGGATGGCTTATTTAACAGTCAAAATGATTGATTTATGTAGGGGAACAATTAACTTGCATTTATGTTAATGATGCATCAAAGTCCAAATCAGATCATTGAAAGTAATAGCAGTTATCTGGTCTGCGGATAAGAGGAAAATAGAGTTGCAATGATGAATATTTAAATACATAAAAATGTAAAGCTTTCATGTCAAAAATGCCATCAATAAAGTTGTTAAGTGCTAAGCTGAGAAAATAAAGGGGAATACATTCTATATGAATGTATGTACACACGTGTGTATGTGTGTATATGCCTATATCAGTAGAAGCCCTTGTGGTGGAATCGTTATGCATTAGGCTGCAATCCACATGGTCACTGGTTGAAAACCACCAGCAGTTCTAAGAGAGAAATACCAGGCAGCTTTCTATTCCTGCAAACAATTACAGTCTCAGAAACCCACTGGGGATCTCCGTGTGTCATCATTGCCTCAATCGCAGTGAGTTGAGATGGCATAAATAAATATTTTAGCCTCATGGAATATCTTCCCTAAACTGTGCAAATCATTTCTTTAGGCATATGTATACGGAATCATGGAAAAGTTTTCAAGTTTGCCTTTAAAGTAAATATACTTGACAACTTGCTGATTCATATGCTCCATGGTTGAGAGATCTGTAGTGTAGTTGGATGAACTTAAAAAACAATCATGATAACAAAATCATGCCATAATAAGGTGTCCAATATTTACTAGCACCTTAAAAAAGCGAAAACAATAAAACTCGAGCATGGCATTCATTCTGACCCTTGGGGAAAAGTACAACCTCTCCACACGAGTGTCAAGGCCATACAAACGCAGGCGACTTCCTTTTGCTGCTTTGCAGGTTTGAATCTTTGAATCTTTGATTCCTCCATTAGCAGCCCAACACTTAACCCACTGCACCACCAGGACTCCTTTCTAGTAGCTTCGCCATGTGTGATTCACGGGATCCCCTGGAGACTCTATTTAACACTGAGAAAATTGGAATGAAAGCTTCTTGGGCAGTATGAAAAACAAGTTCACTTCTCTCCCTTGCTATCCCAGAGCTTGGCTGAGTCCAAGTCAATGAATAATGTATTAAAAATAAAATTGCTTAAGCCAGGGTGGACACACTATGGCAGGAGGTCCAAATTGGCCTGGTGGTTTGGGAGAGGATGTTCTATGGGCACACAGTCAGCCCCGCTCATTTTGCTCTTGTCCCCCATGGCTGCTTCATGGTGACAGCCAAGGTTGTGCAATTGTGGCGGGAGCCACCATCTAGCTGACCCGTTCCAGAAAAAGAGCTTGCCTCTTCTAGCCCCAATTAAAGAGATATTGATCATATGTGAGAAAAGAAAAACCATTCTAATCGTCAAATATACCTCTCAGGTGGAAACAAGGCTTCACATGTATGAAAATAAGGATACCCTCCTTGGGCTGCTTATCATGGGTTCTCAATCACTGTAGCAAAATCGTACTTTGGATAAGGAGTTAGATGTATAGTGTGCCTTCTTTTTCCTTTCTTTGTACTCTATCATTCTTTTATTTCCTTTCTTTTTCTTTTTCTTTTTTTTTTTTGCAACTCTCTAATGAGAGTTCAGTGTAAATGTGAAAATGGTAGAATATGAGAAAACCCCAGCCTGCCTTTTTGGATTTAGCTGCAATACAAAACAGAGGGCAGCAGATGTTCGATTCATTAGAGACCTTGGCTACGGTACAGTCAGAGAGGGTCGAGTGCCAGAACTCAGGCAGGGGAGTCTGGACCGGGTGTCTTTCTTCTTACTCAGTCATGTCCTGCATTCATCCTGCCCTCCCTGGCTCTAAGTTTATCGCCATGTCTCTGGCATGACGATCAAACTGACAGTTTATTGGTATATACTATCTTTTATACACTCTTGAGCATTTCTTCTTTGCATTCACTTTTAAAAGTACTCACAATTAAGCTCTGAATATGCATCATTGTCTTACCCTTTCAGAGATGAAGAGATGCTTGGCTGGAACATCGATTTGGCAGGTTTAGTTAATCCCACATTATCCACATATTCAAATATGTCTCTAAGAATCATGCACATGTGGTTTCACCTAAGTTTTACGTATAATATGAAGACACCCCAAACAAAACAAAACCCACATCATCACTGTGCTTCCCCCCTTCTCTTCAGAGCACATGTCTTATTTTATTTGTTCTCACATTAATTTCCTCTAGTGTAGCATGATTTCCTCGCTATGTCTCCATGGTGTTTATGTGACTCAAACAGTTGTGGATAATCATCACGTCTGCCTTTGAGTCATTCCTTGGACCAGAAATATCCAAGGCCTGGCTTCTTTTGGTTTGCTTTGTTTTTTTGGTCCCTCACGCAATTCAACTGATCAATATTATTGCTTTGTTTTTATGAATACAGTTTCCATTTCATTGATCGAATTAAGTTGGAATCTGTATGCTCTCTACTTCTGGGTATACAAGGAGTCTCCAATAAGATTGTGGGGGGAAAGAGAATGAAAAGATAATGGAACTTTCCCACAAACATTTTGAGGGCCTATTCTCCATCCCCTCCCCCTTCCCATGAATCCTAGAACAGATTCTTCCCAAACCTGTGGGGATCTAGAATAAGGATCGACAAATAGTGGCTCAAAAACCTCATACAGCTCTTTTTCTATGGCTCTGAGGTAAAATTGAAAATTAAAATAAAGCTATCATCGTTTTATTTATAAAAATTTTAAAGGATAATATTCAGAAAATAGTGATTTAATTTATTTATAAAATATATTCATGGTCCTCTCATCATTCTTAAATTATTGTAAGGGACAGAATTGGTTCTCTGTCTCAGAAGTTTGCTTACCCCTATTCCAGGACATGGTAGCCAGTATATGACATTTAATTAAGAAGGCCTTCGTTGGAAACTGGCTTTTACCCATTTTTTACCAGATTTATGATCAGAGGCAATGATATAACTTTTCTGAACCTCAATTTCCTCAAGTAAAACTATGAGTCCCCAAAGATCTGACTGACAATGAAAGCTTGCCAATCTGAGAAAAGAGGTATCTTTTTCAGGTTTCAGTGAATTCGTCTTTTGTGTATATTTTCATACATGCTATTACATCCTTTATATGTACTATCCCTCCTTCTCTTTTTCAGAAGCAAAAACGAACACCAATAACTCACAGTTCTCATTCGAACTCTGGTGACTCAGTTCATTTACTGCCTAGACTATGAAGGCCGAGCTGATGCCCAGCACGTAGGCTCCACTTAATACATGCTAGCTGGACAGATAAGAGATGGGCTGAAAATGAAATTCCTTTCTTAGCTACCAAAGAATCACCATCAGTAGCATCCGCAGTCCAAGGTCAAGTTCTATCAGTTAGAGATCAGACAGGCCTTCATCCTCCACCCTCCACTGTCAGCATACCTGGGATCATACTGTCACCATCCACCACCACCATTTTGACTAATTCTCACACCAGTCTTCCCCCCACAGCACTCATTACTTCTGCACTGGATTCCATAAGTAATTTCAGAGGGACATTTTCCTTCAAATAATTTTCATATCATTGAAATACTATTGATATAAAAGTACAATTGCAGCTATATTTAAGAAGCACATTTTAATCACTGAAGGAAAAATGCTAAGATAATACATTTATTTCTGATTGCTTCTCTAACAAATTTATTGATTTAAGACCAGACATTTTTATTATTTTATTTTGGAGAACAGAAGACAACCTCAAAGTGTCAACGAAGCTTCCTTCCAAAAGCTTCAGGATGGTAATCCAAATAATTCATGCAGTGCCCCCAGGTAACCCATAGGATTATTCATTATAGGCATGCTGCATGGTAAAATGTGGATCCTCTTCTCAGCCATAGGTTGATAAAACATGTTTGCACGGTAGAAAGTATAGAAGGTGGGGCTACCCACTCCACCAAGATCAGAATTGTGCTGCGCAAAGCTTTCATAATAAACATTTTCCCACTAGATGAGTACTAAGAAATTTACAGTACTCTGAATTCGTGCACCCAGTGGCATCACCTGATTAGGTTCACTCTGGTCAAAGTGAATTTCTTTTGTAAAAGTGGTTTTCCTCAGATCTCATTTTTGTTTCCTTCTTTATTACTCTTTTTTTTTTTTAATAGCTGACTTATGAGAACAGCGTGTGAAATTTTTTTCCTGCTTGGTAAAAATGTCGCAGGAACTGTTGTGGTGTGTGAAAAACTCAAGTGTATGAGTGGTTTTCTCATTTCAGAAAAGGTGAACTATCAAATTGATGAAAAACCTCATTCTGGATATCCATCAACATTCCAAATGGATAAAAATGTCAACTTTTAGTGCATTTGGAGTTTGATACACCAGGCCAGATTATTAATTAGACTTTTTATTTAATGATTTTTGAATTCATTATTGTGTTGAAAGATACATAGTTTAATTACAGCATGTTGCATTTTATTAAAGTCGATGTCTGAGGATATTAATGTGGAATTTCTTTCTTGTGTTTTCCTTTTTCTTAAAAGTCATTTTATTTGGACTCACAAAACTCTTATTATAATCCATACATACAGCCTTTGTGCAAAGCACATTTGTACATATGCTGTCATCATCATTTTCAAAACATTTTCTTGCTACTTGAGCCCTAGAGGTAAGCTCTCAGTTTCCCCCCTCTTTCAACCTCCCTCCCTTATCAACTCTTGATAATTTATAATTTTTTTATGTCTTACCCATACAACTGTCTCCCTTCACCTATTTTTCTGTTGTCTGTCTGCCTGGAAGGGTGATATATGTCAATTGTAATCGGTTCTGCCTTTCTCCCGCCACCTTCCCCTTCTTCTTCTGATATCACTACACTCATTATTGGTCCTGAGTGGTTTATCTGTCCTGGAATCCCTGTGTTGTGAACACTTATCTGTATCAGTGTACATATTCTGTTCTAGCTGGATTTATAAGGTAGAATTAGATCATGTGGCTGGGGCGGGTTACTGAAAAATTAAGGAAAGTTCTATGTTTCAGTGGTGCCATAGTACCTTGACTTGCTCGTCTCTTTCTTGTAACCTTTCTCTAAGGGATGTCCAATTGTCTACAGATGGGCTTTGGTTCACTACTCTGTGCTCTCCTCATTCACATTGATATGATTTGATGCCTGCTACATGATCCCTTCAACACCTCATGATCATACAGGCTGGTGTGCTTCCTCCATGTGGGCTTTGTTGCTTCTCAGTGACATAGCTGATTATTTATCTTCAAGTCATTAAGACCCCAGATGCTATATCTTTTGATAGCCAAACACCATCAGTTTTCTTCACCACATTTGCTTATGCACCCATTTTGTCTTCAGTGAGCATTTTGGAAAGGTGGGCATCACAGTATGCTGGGTTATGAGAACAAAGTGTTTTTGCATTGAGGAAGTATTTGAGTAGAGGCCTAATGCCCATGTGTGACCTTAATACTTAACATATAAATATATGTACATGCATCTATTTCCCTATCATTAGATATAAATATATTTACATATGTGCGTGGCTATATTTAGACTTCTATAAATGTCCTTTGCCTTCTAGTTCTTTCCTGTGTTTCATTTTACATTCCTCTTGTCCCAGTATCATCTTCATTTGGATTTCAGTAATTCTTCTTGACAATATTGTCCTTGATTAAGCCCTACCAAGTATCCTACACCTTCCTTGCCATTTATTTTAGATAATTTTTTGTTTCATTGTCCCTGGGTGTGTTAATACCCACTTTCTTTTCCCAGTCTACACATCTCCTGTGTCCCCCTGGAACCACTGGTCCCATTGTTTATACCACCTATCTTATCTAGCTAGATATGGAGAGACAATAATAAGCACAAAAACAAGACAAAACAAAACAAAACAACAAAAGAAAAACAAAACAACCGATGACAAAAAAAGAAAAGCCTATACATAGTTCCAGGTCTCTTTGTTGAACTTTAGGAGTGTTTTCTGGTCAAGTCTGATGGAGTGCCACACGTTGGCCCCAAAGTCTATTTTTGGAATTCTTGAGGACTTCATTGTTTTGTTCTTCTTGCTGCTCTGTTGCATGCCCTTAGTGTTTTGCCCCGGTGTGATGGCGTTAGATCAGTCAAAATCCCCCCACTGTGTCTCCAGTGTTGTCCTCAGTAATGCTATGGGTCAGTGAAGGACATTATGTCTTGTCATATGGTCCTTTCTGTGCATTGGCTGCTCTATGAAGAAATGTGGTCCTTGGGGTTCAGTGGACCAGAATGTGTTCTATGCTCTCACCTTCCCTCTCCTGTGTGCTCTGATCAGTTGTACCCCTCTCCCTGAGCTGTAGCTTCAGTCCTGTTCTCAGGAGTGCATTCTTCTGGGGGGTGTCCATGAAGTTGGGACATCAACCTCACAGATCTCTCTTGGTTCCCTGCTTCATGCCGTTATATTGTATCCACGTCTTGGCATACTCGGATAAAGTCTGGTCCCTCTTAAAAGGGTCTTAAAAGATTACTTAACAGTGTAATCCTTAAAAAGCCTAAGTTGTGGGAGATAGGGGACTGGCTTTGCCACCAAGGCATTGCATCTACTCAGGCAGGCATCTCAGTGCCCCAGTTTTGGGGAAAAATCCAGCATGTTTCTCATGCTCCATGTACTTCACTTACCCGACCTAGCTCTGTGACTTGAAAGGACAGCCATTGGACAATGTAAAAGAGGTGAAGAAAAAAAATGAGAGAGGTGCTGTCAGCCATCCAAACAGATGAGTTTGGAAAATGTTTACAAGAATGGAATTAATACATTTTACATTTTACAAGTGTATTAAGTGTAATTGAGAGTGCTTTGAAGGTGATAAGGTTGTTTTGTAAAAAAATATATAAATGCATGTGTGATAAGTAGGTATATTGTGCCAACCTGGCCAGTGAACACATGGGATTAATAAGGTCGCTGTTTAATTGAAGGGAAAAGAGCTAAATGACTCAGTGAGCCTTGCTCTGCTGTCTCTTGCTCTCTGGTGATAGGACCCGTGTGTGGCTGCCTTACCTGGTTCTCTGCCTCAACTTGAAAGCTATACTACCTGTGGGCTGCCCAACCCATAGACGTGTCACCATAGTTTGAGGTTCTTTCAAGACCACACTGATGTTGCATATATCACTTTAGCTGGGGACTGTCGGACCCTGTCATCTGACTGACTGTTGGTGACCAGCCCTGCCGTTTGCTGTCTGTTGCCAGACTGCCTGTATTGCCTTAGACATTACTCAGCTGTCTGCTTCCTTGACTTGCACCCAGAGGTCCTCATGAATTAAAGGACTGCCAGTATATTAACTGTCTCACAGAAGTCAATTGAACTGAGCCCTCTGTACTGCTCTGTGGACTAACTAGCTGTTTTTTCTTCATTTTGTATATACCTATATATCTATCTATCTGTATGTATGTTAAGCGATCTAGTTTTGTTTCTCTAGAGAACCCTAACATATTTGGTACCAGGACTGGTTTTAGAGAAACAAGATCATAAATATGGGCTTCTCAAAGTACATATAGTTTTGAAAAAATAGTTCTGTGTTTTTGGGGTACCCCCTCGTGTGTGTGTGTGTGTGTGTGTGTCTAAATGGGTTAGTGGAATTGTGGGAATTCTATCTTAAAATTTTAAAAAAGTGCTATCCAGTTAAAACAGATTTCTAACATTAACACTTGGTAGCTCGTTCTACAATCCAAAGGAAAAGAAAATTTAAAAGATAGTTTCAGGGGCATAAATACTTTATAATGATACATTAAATAAAATTTGAATGTGGTATTAGCTCAGGAAAGGAGATAAATGAAATAAAATTTTTAAATATTCCCAGATATATCTGACAATTTTCCACAGTGAATGAAAAATATATATTTAACCTTGATAAGATATTAATGGTGGCCAATTGGGCCTTCATGGGAGAACAATATATGATTTTAATATAGTTATTAAAATAATTATAAAATAGAATTATCTTACTTGAAGTGTTGGTATTTAATATTAGCTTTTTTTCTTTCTTTCTTTCTTTCTTTCTTTCTTTCTTTCTTTCTTTCTTTCTTTTTTTCTTGCATCACTGCCCTGGTTAGAGTAGGAAGCCCAGCCTTGCTTCTGGAGAGCTGCTGCTGGATTTGAACTGTCAAGCCTGTGGGTCACAGTCCCACACACAACCACTGTGCCACCAGGGCTCAGCTTGTATTTAATATTATCATCTCCTAATTGTTCCTCACCTTTAAAAAGAAAATTTTAAGGGAATAATAGAGCAACATGTCAAATTTAAATCTACTTATAAACTATAGTGTAGTGATGGTATCCTGAAGAAGAGGCAATCTCTTTATATACATCCTCAACTCTTACTTTCATTTCTGCTTTTTCTGGTACCATTATCATTTTGGAAGCCATTATTTGCCACCATGGTAATATTATTTCTCCGGTTCCACTTATATCCCTCCTGGAGATTGAAAACATTTACCTAGAAAGCTACTGGCATCCTCCATTTCTTTTTTGGGGGGTAGGGCATCACTGCCTCTGGTGGTCGTGGACGCTACCCAGCGCTGCTCCTGAGAGCCGCCGTTGGATTTGAACTGCCAAGCCCGAGGGCCGCAGTCCCGCACTCAACCACTTACGCCACCGGGCTCAGCCCCGCCTCCTCCATTTCTTGACATTAGCAGCTATGAACACGACTTCTGTACAGTAACTCTTACACGCCCCTAGGATGACTGTGGCATCATGGACAGGGTCAAACAAACAGTGCCAGATAAATCAGAAAAACTCCTGCATTGAAGTAGGTCATACCAGCTGTGTGTTGAGATCATTAGGAAGGCCTGGTGGTGCTGTGGGTTAGGCATTGGACAGAGAAAGACAAAGCTGTCTGCTGGTCCAAAGAAGGGCCATCTCACAAACCCTCTGTAGAGCTATTATGAGTCAGACTGAGCCCAGGAGCAACTTGAGGGATAATTCTAAATCGAGAGATGACATTCCCACAGAGGAAGAGAAGGGGGGAGAAAGAGGATTCTAATACAGTCAATTGTTTACCCAGAAGTTTCGTTGGGTAAGAGGCCCACTCACATGTCAGCTCACCACCTTGGCAGTCATTTCTCCATGAAAAAGCATCAACTAAACCTCAATGGTTCAAACCAGACTCTGACAAGTTTTCTCTAAATTAAATTGTGAAGACTGAGGAACATGCCCAAGTCATTGACTGTAGGCATGCCCTTGAGAGTGGGTGATGATTGAATCTTACCTGTCTGTTCTTTTGGCAGGACAGTGATAAAAAGTGAGTCCAGCTATAGGACTTCAGCTACACTAATTTACTGCCCATCCACTTGACACCAGGAGACTATGGATCCTGGGTCAAACACATTGATGTTTAGTGGGAAATTTTATCATCTAAATGGCCATCATGCTGATGTGTTGATAATTTTACCTCCTGAAAGGCAGATTATATAGAATGTCATAGCCAGGAGCTTAGGGTTACATTTGAAGCCATCAAAACGTGAAAGGCACCAGGTGAGGGCACTCACCACATATATGCTTTCTCACTTCTTTGTTGTTTTGTTCAGGTCTTAAAAAAAATGCAAATGTCGGTTTGCATATCAGGATGTTAGCCCAACCCTAGGGAAAAAGGTAGTTTTCTTTGTAACTTAGCAGGCCTGGAACAGCCCGCTTCTGACATCATGGGTATTTTTAATGAAATATTAATGACTCCGATTTTAATAGGAATTTCAGCACAAGCTAAATTAAGCCATTGGAAAAGGGATATGGTCCCGTTAAGAACAGTAAAACCGTAAGCCCCCTTCCTGAAGAGTAGCCGTGGGCAGTTAAAGTGACAATCAATTTAACCAGGTCATATTGCTTTGTAAGTCTCTGAAGTGTGAAGTCCCAGCATGCCCGATGTATTTCATTTTAATTTCCTTTTGGACAGACCTGTGGTTAGTGGGGAACCTCACATACAAAAAAAGGGGGGACCAAAAATTGAGCACAAGAGGAGGAAATTATTTAACCCTTTCCAAAGGTTCTGCAGGGTACTTTACCTCCGACAAGGAAAATACCCACTGTTGAATTTCTCCTTTGATTTTTCAGAAAACTGCACATGTAACATGTGCTGTAAATAATGTCAGCAGAGCTTAGTGGCCCTTGCTCAACTCTCCAACACGCTCTCTTGAAATTTCTCATTTTTGGGAAAAGAAGTTGAAGCCTTCAGCAATCAACTCTGACTGGCTGTGTCTCCTCATGTATAGAGATAAGAATCATGTAAAGGCATATAATCTTTCATCTCTACTTGGGGTTAGCTATCTCCCTAGCCAGCTTGCTAGTCTGCTGATAATTTACATCCTTGAAGTGAGCTTTCAAGATAATGACTTTTGAAGTCAGATTAGCTTGGCTGTGTTTAGGATGGTGGCCTTGTCAACTTTCCTAGGAGTCAGATAAATACATTTTCAGATAAATCTAAATGTCTATTTGTAAATTATAAGCTTTTCCTTCACAAGGTACTCTGATACCTGCAGGATGTATTTGTGATTGTTTTGTTCTGTAGTCGTATGGAAGGTGGCCATTGGGTGGGGTGGGGAGGGGATCAAGTTGGATTTCAAGCCTTGAGACCTGTTTAATTGTTCGTTAGTTTTGCCACTGATTTATAATTAGATTTAGTCGCTGACTTTTTCCCTGATTTCTTTCTTTATTCTCTAACTGAAGCAATGGTTTTTCTGATTAGGTTCTGTCAAGTCCATTATCACTCATGTAACCTAAGTACCAGAACCAAACACTGCCCAGTCCCTTACCATCCTCACATTATTGTCATGTCTGAGCCCATTTTTGTAGTAACTGTCTCCATTCATCTGAATGGCAGTCTCCCGCTTTTGTACTGACTCTGTACTTCACC
Source organism: Nesogale talazaci (assembly GCA_004026705.1). Taxonomy (NCBI): domain Eukaryota; kingdom Metazoa; phylum Chordata; class Mammalia; order Afrosoricida; family Tenrecidae; genus Nesogale; species Nesogale talazaci. The sequence goes on from PVJH01006866.1 coordinate 68,802, forward strand.
AAATACGATGCTCTTCTCCAGCTCTTGATACAGGCCCAAAGTACGTAAGACGTAGTCTTGCCCATCTCCGTTCTAAGGAGTATTCTACCTTGTCTTTCTTCCAAGATCTATTTGTGTGTTTTTCTGGCAGTTTATGCCACGTTCAATATGTTTTTACCTGAAGCATAGTTCAAGTATATCCATTCTTCTCTTGCCCAGCTTTCTCATGTTTATATGAGGTACTGGGATGTACATCAAACTAAAGAGAACCCTTTTAGATTTCTATGTGTTCAAGTAAGAAAAAAAGAGAACATTTGTGACTTAAAAGGGTAACGATTGCTAGATGTGTAGTATTTTACTTTAAGATATGAATATCTGTATTAAACTTGATGTCCTAGTGGTGCTGTCCTACAACCAATGGAAAAGTTGACGTTTCAAACCTACCATTTGCTCCAAGGCAGAAAGATGAGGCTGTCTTTATCTGATAAACATGTACACCTTTTTTTGGTTACTGTGAATCAGAATGGACTTTCTGGTAGTGGGATATATGAACATCATTTAAAAGATTGTTTTTAATAATGAAGAGCATTATTATGGGGAACTGATACCAGGGGCCTAAGTAGAATGCTTCAAGAGTGGTGACAGCAGCACATGTGCAAATGTGGTCTACATTCAACAGATGTATGTATCGATCGTGAGAAGAGTTGTATGAGCCCCCAATAAAATGATTAAATAAAAAATAACAAGAATATTGAAGAGCAACCAAACTGTGCTGTTATATAAGCGACATTATATGGAAAATGCTGTTTTATGGAAAATGCAATGTACTTTAATAGAAAAACTGCAGTGTGCAGTTATTTTATATGATTTTAGCATAATTAATGGTCCTACAGAAAAGTTCTGACATTCTTACCTTCACCAAAAAGACCTAATGACTCCCAAGTAGCCACAGGCTCAAAACAAATTTCATTCTTAGGCTAACCTCTAAATCCATTCAAGTTTGGTCTGAACCTTTACCACTTTCTCAATATCTTTCCAACATTGCCAAGTGAAATCCCTTCTCCAGTCTGCCTTCTGCTATCTTTTCTTCCTGAGATTCTCTGTCCATGTTAGCATATGTCAAAAGAGATCCAGCTTTCAAGACATAAAGCAGATGCCGTCTGCTGAATCAATCCATTTGTTTCACACGATTTATGTTCCTGACTTGCCATAGCAGCCGGATTTAGTGGTCATAAGAGCTCACACTTACACCTGGGCCCTGCTGCTTTCAGGTGGCTGACTTTGCTTATTCCCCTGAACTCTGAGTTCCTATGAAAGTCATCAGAGTGCCCTCCATGAAGTTTGCAGATGTGAGGAGTAGGAGAGATTTTAGCACACAGTAGGCATGCCATTCTGTCTCCTGCTCCTGTTGTCTGTCATCTAGAATGGCAGTTACCACATGCATGAATTAGAATACATGAACAAATTTTATATATTATAAATATTAAAAGTCATATCATTGGGAATGGAACATGTATTCTTTTTTTGGTAGCCAATCATCTCCTATTTTCTTTATGTGTTATAGGGAACTCAACTTATGTACATTATTAACATAAAACATCGCCCTTCATGTTTGCAAGGCTTCACTACTATCACCACCACCATCTACAACCACCATCAACAACCACCACCGCCACTATCAGCATCACCAGTACCAGTCCCCCCACCCCCACCCCCAGCATCCAACACCACCCCCAGCATCCACCACCATTTGACATCATCCCCACCACTACCACCACCTGTACCATCTCTGCCACAACCACTATGAGCATCATCAGTGTCAGTACCCTCACCATCAACCAGAAACACCATCACCACCATCCAGCATCCTAATCACCATCCAACACCCTAACCACCATCCAGCACTACCACTGCTGCCTCCACCACTGTCAGCATCACCAGTGCCAGTACAGCTGCCACCACCATCAGGAACCAATACGTGGGCCCATGATTGAACTTTCACCAGTCAGATGTGAAATTTAAATCAATAAAGCCAGACGAAGGAAAGGGAAACAAGATAGAGGCAAGGTTAAAATCCACGTGAAGGAACAGCTGGGACAGTGCCTTCTAACTGTAGAGTTTTGGCCAGAATGTGTTCCTAAATCACACATAGTGGGCTTTCTGCTTCTCAGCTACCTATAAGGCTCTGAGACAGGGTGCTTCATGTGTCTGCTCCTCTAAATTCCCACCAATGTTTGCATGTTTTGTTTTCCCCGCTTCGTTCTTCTTCACGCCCAGGGGAAGAAATCAGCTTTCCATGCAGCCCCTAAATGGGGGGAATTTTGGTGACAACCCTCAAATTCTTTTGAAGGAAGAATAAAGAAATGACCCCTGAAATACTGAGAAAATAGTTTCAAGTACATTTTCTCTTTCCCCCATGTGAATTAAAGAAAGCACATACGCACAGTGACATCCCATGTGTGCCCTTAGAGTTCTGTGTATGTGAGAGAACACCCAGATCAACATACAAGCTTAGACCTCCCATGCACCATATATATATATATATACATATATATACATGCATAAATATGCTTCAATTAAGGTATATGTATCATTTTATTTGTCTTTTTACTAAACTATGTATGAATTTCCGTGTTACCACAGCTTTTCATTTTTATTATTATTATTGCTTGTATAAAGTTCATTAAGTGAAATCATTGCACTGTAATTTAAGTAAGACTACTCTTACAAAATATATGGATTTTTTTTCATATTATAAGTCATGTTGTAATCAACACCTTCGTGACTATAACTTTTTCCTCCTTTTAGACTGTTTCTGTAGGATACATTCCTAGGGTGCTCACTAAATCACAATTATCATGACTTTTTTTAACTTCATACTGCCAAATTACTTTCCAAAGGACTGCATTCATTTACACATTTTGAATGATGCTGAGCTAGACCCTAAAAGTGTAACCCTGCTTGGTTGTAATTTACCTTTTTTTAATTTTGCCCAGTTAGTAGGTGTAAAATGCCACATCATCATTAGTGGGGTTTGTGTTTTGGTGGGTTTTTTTGTTTTAATAATGAGGCAAAATTTACTACGTGTATAAAGGTTGTTATTTTTCTTCTCAATACCTCTTCCACCCTCTGATCCCAACCCTGAATTTTTGACATTTTTTTATTACCAAAGTTATACTGATTTTTAAATCAATGAAGGTGACTTTAGTCATCCTTTTTTTAGCATACAGTTTATAAAAGGCCATTTGAGACTTTAGAAAGCTATTGGTAGATATTTGGCAAGGGACCATTTTTAATTTCTTGGCATTTGTCTATGCTTAAGGATATGCACACATGTTTATGATTTCTCACTTGAGAATAAACATGTTTCTTTTTTTCCCTATGTACAACTTAGTAGACATTTGTAAACTATGAGATAATGAGGTACTAAGTTTGGTATACAAATACTCTTAGGGGACTGGCATGATCATACCTCATCTGGTTCGTCGAAGAGCATTTTAATGCTCGGTTCTTATTTTTCACTCAAAAAATCTACCTCACACCAATTACTTTTTTGAAGAATATGCTCTGCTTTCTACCCTAGTTGGAAAACATTGCTCAGCACAGCTTTATGTGATCAGGCATCCCTGTCTCCTAGGGAGCTGGAAGCCTCTTCTTTCGCCTGCAGAAAGACTAGTGGGTTTGAACCCCTGGCCTTGTTGTTAGCTGCCCAAGGGTGAAGCTTCTGAGAAGGTTCAATGGACTAACGTTTCTGTTAGCAGCCAAGCCCCTCACCATTGTGCAGGTAGGGATCTCTCCTGCTGCTAGAAGACACTTCCCTGTGTTATCTGTGAAGGAGCTTGAATCTTCAGGCCTCTCTTCCTATTTCAAGGGTAGCTTAAGTAATTCCAATTGTAAGGTTCAAAACATGCCTTATTGTCCTTCAGTGAAGGAGTGTGCTGAGCAAACCAGAAAGAGCATTGCCAACACTAGGAGTGGGGCCACGGTAAAGGTAAGTTTTACCTCTGTGCATTAGGAAAAGACACATGAAGATAACGGACATATAGCCCAGGCAACAATCTCGAATTGTATGCGGTTCTAACAATATGCAATCATCACTAACTAGACTTCTTTCCTCATGCCAGAATAGAGTAGTGGGGAAAGGTTTCTTATCAGTGCTTTATTGAGAGAGAGAGAGAGAGAGAGAGAGAGAGAGAGAGAGAGAGAACAGTAGGTTGTAAAAGGGTTACTTACCGCCTCTCTGTGGTTAGTCTACTATATTTTGGGGAAACAGGACCTAATGAATCCAAACTAAAATATACAATTGGAAGTTAATTTTCTTCATATGCTTTACTTTATGGCTTTCAAAAAACACTATGAACTGAAGGAGTCTCAGTCATGACCACACAGTCTGAGGTTTGATATTTTCCTTCTTCGCAAGCCCTAGCCTCTGTTATTGAAATGGAACGTTAAGCTGACATTTTTGCAAGTTTTTTTTTAATAGTCTAAAGGTTAATGAGCTGTGGTGTGGTTTAGTGTGGTGTGTGCTAAGCTAGCACCTAATATGTTAAGTTGGGCGTGAGTCAAGCCAGTCAGGCCAAGTGGTCTCCGACATTGCTGCCTGGGGGAGGGGACGACACAGGGGAGAAGCCTGGCCTATTCACTCTGGGCTTCTAGCTGAGGAAAGAAAGCTGGGACTGCTTCACACTCATTGCTCTTTGGGTCTTGATATACAGGCTCTTCTTAAATATTAATATCCCAGGTGCGATTTCTAGAAGTGCTGGGTGATAGGTTATCGACCACTTTAGCAATTTCTCTCTAAAGTCAATCAGGGTGGGAAAGAATGATTGGGAAAAATGACTTGACAATTTTACGAGGGTTGAGACTTGCTGGAAGCTTAAGCACAGATTTCTCTAGGAACTCACTTCATCTTAACAACACTAGATGTGTCTGTGTGGGCATACACGGGGACACATGAATGCACACATGAGTGGATAGTGCAATGCCTCTATGTCTATAATTGGGTTGAGATCAAGAATACTATGCAAACACTGCCCAAAGAAGTAGATGAAAAGAGAGAGAAGGAAGGAAAGGAATAAAGACATTTAACAAGTGCTGAAAGTGCCTGGGGACAGTTTAAAGAAAGAATTATGAATATGTGCCTACTTACATTTTTCAGGTCACTTTTGAGAACCAAGGGTTCATCTCCCAGATGAGTTTGAGTGTGGCAGACTCAACACAGGGGTAGAGCTACAGAAGAGAAAAGAAAGAACGTTTCTCTCTCCCCTATGTATCAGGTTGTAAGCTAGGAGAGAGGAGCACATCCTTATTAGATACTTGGGGAGATGTCTGCATGACATAGCTAAGTCCCTGCATACTAATAACCTGCAGGAGATAACCTGGAGGGCTCTGCACTGTTCACAGTGTGCCTGCTCTGCACCCCCACCCCCATCCAGGGCAGCCAGGGCAGGAAGTCCGAATAGGATGATGGTTTTAAGTAGCTGATCTTTGCAAACACGATGGGAGCAGAAAAGCCTTAAGTTTAAAACAAAGCAATAGGAAAGTGAGTGAAGGGACACATTGGAGAATGTAGGATATGAAAAATTAATAACAATTTGTAAATTATTAAGGGTTCATGGGGGCCGGTGGACGAGAAAATATGGGAGCTGGTGCTGGAGGTCATATGGAGGGTGGATGTTTCAAGAGTGATGATGGCAGCCAGTGTGCAAAGGGGGTCTGCGTACAATTGATGTATATATTGATCATGAAGGGAGTTGTGTGGTCCCCCAATAAAATGATTTATTTAAAAAAGGAGAGGGAAAGAGGACTTTATACCAGGGGCCCAAGTAGAAAATATTTGGAAATGAAGATGGCAACACATGTACAAATATGCTCAATACAAATGATGCATGGAATGTGATAAGAGCTGCAAGAGCCCCCCAAAAGCAATCATTGGGGGGAACCCCAAAATGCCACTAACAGAAAAGCCTCACTCCCACTTTACTTCTCACTACTTCTTCCATAGTGAGAAGTAAATTCCAACTCATAATGACCCGGTGGGGAAGGAGAAAATTGTCCCTGTTATTTTCTAAGACTGTAACTCTTTGCAGGAGTAGAGAGCCTCATCTTTCCTCCATGGAGTTAATGGAGGGGTTGAACTACTCTTGCAATTATCAGCCCAATTCTAGGCGAGGTAGCATAAAAAAAAAACCACAAAACAATTCCTGTTTAAAAATACCCTCGCTGGAAAAGACACCGCCTTCCTGTGACAGTGTGATTGCATCTTTGTGTATCAGTCAACTTGTGCCTGCGTGGGCTACAACTTAGAAGTGTGACTCTTTTATACGGGAGACACTGGGAACTTCTCCTTTGTCTCATGCTCTTCACTGACCTCCTCACTGGCATTGCGCTGGGATTCTTTGCCTTCTGGGGTGGCCCTACAGGGGCCTCTGACCTGGAGAGTTGTTGGCACCCTGCTGTATTTTTTGGGTCCTCATGACACTGCCCAATGGGGATCTCCTTGTATTTTTCTTTACTTTTCAATGTCATTAGCTTGCAACTGGGTGATTCTGACGAACACTCTGGTTAGTATCAAACCCACGGTCTTCATTTGTTCTGGGCTGAGATGTCTTCTTATTATAAAATTACTTCTTGATATAAAATTCTTTCATACACATGATCATAATTGAGTGGCACTGGTTTTGTTTCCCTAGACAACCCAGATGAACACACTTCTATGAAAGCACATCTAACTAAAATTTCACTTAGAAAACAGGTATTTGAACTCTGTCCAGGTGGCCAATTATGTTGCAGCCATGGAGGCAAAATGCATTTTCTTTTCATGTTAGCTTTGTGTGGATCAATAGAAAAATGGAAATAATCATGAAAAAAGTAAGCAAACTTAAAAAAAAAGACAACTCATTTGAGCAAAAAAATAGCTGGAAAACAAGCATACCAAAGGAGAGTATCAAGTCATCCTTGGCGTACTACCCAAGTCAATCATCCACATCAAAAACATTGTAAAAGTGAAGGAGAAAAAGTGTGATACAAGAAACTCCATGGTAATTTTAAAAGCATTATATAAAAAGGTCTCACATCTGATAAAAGTTATACATTTGCAGATATGAAAACCTCAGTGAGCCCCACACAGATGAACTAGAAAATTTCATCCCCAATAACATTATAATAGAACTGACAACCTGTGTCAAAGATAAAAGTTTTAGAGCCTTCCCAAACAAAACACAAACAAAATCCACTGATATTGGATTGAGTGTATCTTCCAGTTACCCTACAGGGCAAAATAGTATTGTCCCTTTTTTCCCCTACTCTTGTAGTCTGTTTTGGTCTGGTTTTTGCTTTAAATCATTAGGGGAGGAGACAGTGTAATCTTTCTCCCAAGAATGAAATGATGGGTTTGAACTACTGATATTGCTGTTAGCAGCTCAATTCCTCCAATGGGGTTCAGCTAAGGGGAAAAACATCGAATGACAAAGTGAAGCAATCATTTGAAAGACTGCAGGACTCCTCAGAAAACACTAATAAACTGACAAAATCTAGAGACAATTTAGTTTTACTTTAATTTTTTTATAATGACGAGTCTATATTTTGACAATGAATGGAATTGTGTGTGTGCGTGTGCGTGTGTGTCTCAAAGGAAACAAAAAAAATCCATTCTCTTGTATTTTGGAGTCCCTGAGATCAGACATTACATAGAAATGTGTGCAGAACAGTTCAAACGTGTGAGTTTTTTCAACCTACTATAAATTTGCTCTGCCAATGAAACCTAGAGATTTCTGTCTCCCTGCCTGAACCCAAATGAATAAAGATCACATAAAATAATCTGAAATCCTCAATGCCTAATTCATCAGCAATAGGGTTTTTTCTTACATCAGCAACTTTATTGAGGAGACAATGTCTGTGTAGTTTTATTTTAACAAACAGATATACATGCAGAGACCTGCTGAATAAAAGACTGTAAGAAATATTCTTGCTCTGCCAGAAGAATAAAGAGATCTGTCTTGAAGAAGTGCAGCCAGAAGCCATAGAAACTAGGATAGCTGGATTCATCTCACTTATTTTGGAAATATGAGCAGGAAGATGAGTCCCTGGAAAGGACATCATGCTTGGTAGATGATAATTGTAAGAAAGCGAGAATGGATTCAATCACGAGTTTAAGCATAGCAACAGTTGTGAGGTTGGCAGCAGACAAGGCGAGTGTTGAGTCAGTTGTACATGGAAGGAATATGCATAGGAACCAACTGGACAGGGTCTAACAGGAGACATCAGTGAGAAATGTGTGATTCAGTTGCTATGACTTTACAGTAGTCACCCTATTTGTTACATTGAGGGTGTCTGTTAACAGAAAGAGAGAGAGAAAATGGATTAGGAATTAGAAGTTTTAAATCCAGCATTTGTGTTCGTTCATTTTCCTGGCAGAGGAAAGAGCCATTGGGTGTAAGGGAGCCTGAGGTCTCATAACGACATACTGCAACCATCTCATAATAAGGCATGAAGCTGGCAGCAGTTCCCCTCTGCTGCACAGCCCAGACTGACCACGATTTCTGACGAAAGGAAAGGACGCTCAAAAGTAGTTCTTCTGAAGAGAGCTAACTATTTAAAAAGGGACAGGGCCAGGTCTTAAAAAAACAAAACGAAGCAAAACAAAAAAAAATTACTATCTGTATCTCTAATTATTTCCTTAGGAAAACAAACTGAGACATGGGCACTAATATTGTGAGGAAACAACAGAGGAAGCAGAGTGTTTTTGAAAGGTTCCCAGCCATGTGGCTGTTGCGGGTGCCTTTTGTCTCCCCAGTTTCCTGAACATGAGTAGAAAACACGAGCCTTTCATAATATTACTTGAGCCTTCTTCCTTCTCGGTCCTCTTTTAGGTTGGTCATTGGGGGAATCAACAGATGGGCCGAACCCTTTCAAGTCCTTTACTCCTTTCCTATGCCTTCAACACCTTCGGGTGCCCAATGGGATTTTCACAGGTTCTAGTATAACTGCATTGATTCAGCGACCACTTTGAATTATGTTACGGAAGGGGATATTATTCTATTCCTAACTCTCTTAGGAGTTCACCTTTCCTTCCTAAGATTACAAGCAAAAAAGTCCAAATATTGCTCCCTGTGCATTGAGTAAAATCATGACGATGGAGTTAAGTGCTGAATTTTCAAAGCGAGTGTTGGCAACAATAAAATAAGAGCAGACAAGCAGGTCATCAATCAATGTTACTGGGTCGAGGCAAAGACATGCCCCCAAGGCCTTTTGTGTACAACCCTGTACATGCAGAAGCAGCCTGGATTCAGAAGAAGCAAAGTAGAAGCCGTGATGGCATAGTGCTTACAGGTTGAATTGCTAATTGCAAGGTCACCACCTCAAAACCATCAGAAGCTCCTCAAGTATGTGATGAGGCTTTCTACTCCTAAAAAAAGAGTTACAGTTTTGGAAGGGATAAGGACAGTTCTGCCATAACCTATAGGCTTGCTATGATCCAACGTCAACTCGATGGCAGTGAGCTGTTATTATTATTTTTTTTTGATACTGACATTGGACCATTTTACCATGTAGTTTCCAGATGTCTAACTCCAATTAAGGCCTGCTAGTTAGGGTCATGCCGCTTATAATTGCCTCAGTGTCAGTGGGTTGGGTTTTGGCTTTATGAAACGTCACCACCGATGTAGTGGGTTAGGTGTTGCACTGCTAACCACACGGTCAGTCATTACAAACCACCAGCTGCTCATCAGGACAGCGATGAGGCTTTCTACTCTCATAAAGATTTACAGTCGCAGAAACCCACAGAGGGCAGTTCTACCCGGCCATAAAAGTGACGATGAGTCAGATTGTATTTGATGGCAATGGGACTTGGTCTCACATAGTTTGGAGAGATCGCCAGGAAAGATCAGTCCCTGGAAAAGCACACCATGCTGACAGAGTGGAAAGTTGGTGAAAAAGAAGACTCTCAAAAAGATGAATTGACACAGAGGTTGCAACCATAGATCCAGAGATGGTTGTGAATGTGATGTAGGACCAGGCAGTGTTTCATTCTGTTGTGCAGGGGATCACCATGATTCTGAACAAACTCAACAGCAGCTACCAAGAACAATAAGAGCACAGGGCTTCATGAAGGAGAACAAATACTCAGCATTGAAAGAAGGCTCCATAACAATCTGTGATATATAGGCCATAGAACTTTGCTTGTTGAAAGCAAAGACAGCTTGAAGCACTTACTAATAAAGATCAAATACTACAGGTTTCAGTATGGATTACAGCTCAATGTTTGAAAGAAACATCTCCACAACTGGACCAATAGGCAGCATCACAATAAAGATGAGCATGCATTTGTCAAGGATTTAATTTTTCTTAGCTCCACAATCAATGCTCATGGAAGCAGCAGTAAAAAAAAATTGGACCGTGTATGATATGAAAAGGTAATAACATTTTGTAAATTATTAAGGGTTCATGGGGGAGGTAGGGGAGCGGAAATATGGGGAGCTGGTTCTGGGGACCTAGTTGGCAGGAGGAAGTCTTCAGAGTGATGATGGCAACAAGTGTGCAAATGTGGCCTGCATACAATTGATGTATACATAGATCATCATGGGAGTTGTATGAGCCCCCAGTAAAATGATTTATTTAAAAAAAAGGGAGGGGGAAAGAGGCGCTTATATCAAGGGCTCAGGGAGAAAACATTTGGAAATGAAGATGGCAACATGTGTACAAATATCCTTGATACGAATGAAGTATTGAATGTTATATGGGCTGTTAGGGCCCCAATAACATAATTGGAAAAAAAACCCAACAAACTATGCATTGAGAAAATAGGCTACAGGGCTGAGCCCTGGTGGCATAGGTGGTTGAGTGTGGTAGTGCGGCCCGTGGGCTTGGTGGTTCAAATCCAGCGGCAGCTTTCAGGAGCAGCACTGGGTGCTCCCATGACCACCAGAGGGAGTGATGCCCCCCCAAGAAAACAAAAACAAAGCAAAAATAAAGAGAGAGAGAGAAGAAATAGGCTACATAAGACCTTTTTAATATGTTAAAGGATATGGATGCCATTTTGAAGACCAAGATGAGTCTAACACAAATAAAATTTATTAAAATAAATTTTAATAAGTTCTCATGAATCTGAATGTGGGACAATGATAAAATGAAGGCCATGGAAGAATTTATGTATTATTGGTGAAGGAAATGAAAAGTGATGCAGGTGACCAGAAGGACCAGAAGGACTCCTTCTGTCTTAGAAGAAGTACAACCAGAATACTCTGTGGACGTGATTCTGGCAAGACTTCATCTCAAATACTTGGGGTATGCTATCAAGAAGGATGAGTATCTAGAGAAGGAGATGATGCGTGGTCAAGTAGAGGGTCCACCAAAAAGAAAAATCCTCATGGAGATGGAATGACACATGGCTAAAAGGAAAAGAGTCCTAGCCTGACAGCATAGTGGGTTACAAACTGGCCAACAGCAAGGCCAACAGTTGCAAATTACCAGCTGTGGCATGGGAAAAATACCAGATGTTCTACTAAGGTATAGATTTATAGTTTCAGATACTTAGATACTTACCAGACTCTGCCCTGGAGGACGGCTATGAGCTGGCATAGATTCAATGACAGTGAGTTTGTATTAGTTGGGGTGAGTCTAACATGTAAAACTCTAGCAAGTATGGCATCTTGTTTGCTGTTTCCACTCAAGATGTTTTCTTTATTTTCCTAGCCTGATCTCTACGGTAGAGATCTCAAAGGTAGAGATCTGCAGTGTGCATGATACACTTTCTTCTTGACTGGCTTTTCATTGAGTCTGATCAATGAGAAGTACATGCAATATATTAAAGAGGAATGGTGTGGGCATTTGTTCTACTTGATCTTTTTCTATCTGACAATGAGTTTTATAGTGGTTAGGAGTTGGGTTGATTCAATAGCAGCAGGGATTAACTTAATCACACCAATGATCCTGAGCATGACTCAGAACAAGGTGGCATGTTATTATGATACATAAAGTTGTCAAAAGCCCAAGCCATCTCAATAATAACTTCCTAAAAACAACAAAGTCCTGTCAGGTAGCTTTTCCTTTGACACTTCAGATCTCAAAGATTAGTGCCCAGCTCAGGTAGCACCAATGCTCTTACACCATGATTGTTCTCGAGGAATTTGCCACATCTTCTTTCTCATCATTCTGAAAAGGATGGGAGGTTTTAGGTTTCATTATGTGCAGTGAGGCTGTACCTGTGAGGATATCGTTTATTTTTAGAAGAAAGCATGAGCACATGTGGTATATTTTCATGAGAAATTGATAAATGATTTCTGATTCTGCCGGTTGTTGTCGTTAGGTCGTTTTGAATTGGCTCCGTCACACAGTGTCCCTGTGTTCAACAGAAGGAATCACTAAGTAGCCTGACAGCATCCACATAATCATCTATGGCTTTGATCCCATTCTTACAGACACGGCACAGCCTTCTAATGATATAACCACCAATAAAGGTTCCATTCAGTTGGTGGGTCAGGTCACTGTTTTCCAAGTTTCTTGACATAGATAAGTGAGCACTCTCTTGATGAAGCATCTCAATGCGGATACCTAGTCTTGTTTTCACCAGTGCCTTCAATGAAAGCTTACACTCTTCCCTTCCATACCATTAGTCCTTGATAATATCTTACTTCCTGAGGTGATAGAACATTGACCAATTTGAATTCATTTAGCCTTTGTTGTTGTTAGGTACCATTGAATCAGCTCCAAACCACAATGACGCTATGAACAACAGAACAAAATACTGCAGGAGCCTGTACCATCCTGACACTTTTGGCTATGCGTGAGCCCACTGTGGCAGCCCTTGTGTCAATCCATCTCATTGAGGGGCCCCCTCATTTTCTATGCCTCTCCACTTTACTAAGCAGGAGGTCTTCTTCAGGAACTCGCCCCTCCTGACAATATGTCCAAAGTATGTAAGATGAAGTCTTGCTACCCTGGCCTCTAAAAAACACTTTGGCTATACTTGTCCTTTTAGCAGCCCTTGGTACTTTCAACAGTCTTCTCCAGCATCACAATTCAAATGTGTTGATTCTTCTTCAGTCCTTTTGCAGTGTCCAACTTTTACATGCGTATGAGGAAACAGAAAATGCCATGTCACACATCAGGCACACATTAAGTCTCAAAGTCACATCCTTGCTTTTCAGTACTCTAAATAGGTCTTGTGCTGTGCATTTTCCTAATGCAATGTGCCTTCTGCTCTCCTAACTTCTGCTTCCATGAGCATTGATTGTGACACAAGCAAGCTGAAACTGTTGACAACTTTAATCTTTTCTCTATTTATCACGTTGTTACCTGTCGGTCCAATTGTGTGGATTTTGGTTTTCTTGACATTGAGTTGTAATCCATACTGAAGGCTAGAACTCTTGACTTGGATCAGAAAATGCTTCAAATCCTCATCACTGTCATTAGACAAAGTTGTAGCATCTGCATACTGCAGGTTGGTAATAAGTCTTCCTCCAATCCTGATACCGCATTCTTCTTCAAATAATCCAGTTTTACTGATAAGTTTCTCAACACACAGTTTAAATAAATCTGATGAGAAGATACAACCTCGATACACACCTTTCCTGATTTTAAACCTTGCAGTATTTCCTTGTTGTGTTTGCACAACTGTCTCTTGATCTATGCACCAGTTCTGCAGGAGTAAAGTATCCCGGACTTCCTTTACTTATCAAGGTTATTTATATTTTATCATGGTCCAAATAGCTGAATATCTTTTCATAGCCAATAAAAAAACAAGCATCCTTCTGATGCTCTGTGTCTTAAGCCAAGATCCATGTGACATCAGCAATGATATCCCTTGTTCTGCCTTTTCTTCTATAGCCAGTCTGAACGTCTGGCCATTCTCTGTCAACATACTGCTGCAGCCTTTGCTAAATGATATTCAACAAATTTTCACTTGCATTCAATATCAATGACCCTGCTATATAGTATGTGCATGCTGTTGGGTCACTGGTCTTTGAAATGGGCACAAATATCGATCTCTTCCAGGCAGCTGACCAAGTGGCTCTTTTTCAAAGTTTCTGTCATTGACCAATGTCTGCTTCCAGTGTGTCATTAACTTGTTGAAATATCTTGACTAGTATTCCACCAATCCTGGAACCTTGCTTTGACTAATACTTTCAATGCAGCTTGAACTTTTTTCTTCAGCAACACAGGTCCTGACTCCTAGGCCACCCTCTGAAATGGTGGAAGGTCAAGTAGTACTTTCTGATCCAATTACTCTGTGTATTCTTTCCATATTCTCTCAATGCTTTCTGTGTCATTTAATACTTGCCCAAAGAATATTTCAAGATTGTAACTCAAAGCTTGAAATTTATCTTGAGTTCTTTTAGTTTAAGATAAGCTGAGATAGTTCCTCCCATTTTTTTTAATTCTTGGTATTTACCTATTTCATTTAATATATGACTTTGTCTTTTGGAGCTGTCCTTTGAAATTAGAGATTCATCTCATAGACATGATCATTTCTTCCATTTGCTACTATGTGATTAAGAGCAAGTTTCATCTTCTGACATCAACTGTTCTTTTCATTCTTTATTGTCTTTTTTTTATGGGGGGGGGCGGGCATCACCGCTTCCTGGTGGTGGGAGTAGGAGGCCCAGCCTTGCTCCTGGAGTGCTGCTGCTGGATTTGAACCTCCAACCCAGGGAGCCGCAGTCCCACACACCACCACTACACCACTGGGGCTCAGCCCTCTTTTTTGTCTTCTTCATGACCTTTCTGCTTTCTTCATAAATGATGTTCTTGATATGCTTCCACAGATCATCATGTCTTCTGTCATTAATGTTCAATGCATCAAATTTGTCCTTGAGATGTTTTCAAAATTCAGATGGCATTGACTTCAAAAGTTATATTGGCTCTTGGGGACTTGCTTTCATTTTTTCAGCTTTGTATTAATTTACATTTGGGTAGTCTTATCCGTCATCTCTTTTCACAGATGCAGTCAATTTTATTTCCGTTTGGAGAAATCTATGTACATAGTCACCTACTGTGTTGTTGAAAAACACTTGCTATGAGCACATAATTGGTTTTACAAAATTCTATATGTAATCGCCAACTTCATTTCTATCATCATGTCCATATTTTCCAACTATTGTTTTTGTCTCTTTGTTTAGTAATGATAATGCATCATGTTTGTATGCTTGATCATTTTCTGGATGAAGTCCTTGGTAGCATTCTTCAATTTCTCCATCACGGACTTTTGTGACTCGTGTATAAATTTGATTAATACTTGTATTGATTAGATTTTCTTGAAGACTGATAGATATAGTCCAATAATAGGCAACATTGTGCATTATGACTGATTTTGCAATATTCTTTTTGACTTTGAATGTTATGCCATTCCTTTGATTGTGTTATTGCTGGCACAGTAAACCATATACTTTTCTGATTCAAAATGGACACTATGAGTCCATTTTAGTTTGTTAATGCCTAGGATATCAATCTTTATGCATTCCATTTATAATGACATCCAATTTTTATAGACTCATTTTACACATTCCAAGTTTCAATCATTAGCAGATATTTGCACCTGCTTCCCCTTACCTTGAGTAAGGTCTCATTAGTACATGTAGGTTTGAAAGGCTCCACTCCGTCAGTCTTTACTCAATTCACCTCTGATGGTCAACTCTATTCTGAGAAATTAGCTCCTTTTTTAAATCATATTTTGCATGCTCTCCAACACAAGAGGTCCATCATCTGGCATTTTATCTGACAACAGTCTGCTCTCTTTCATTAGGCCTTCAGGATCTGACAACATTCCTAAGTTTTTTGGATGGTTTTCTGAGACCCTTTCCACTGATGTGGGAAGCTCAGTTCTTCTCTGTTTTCTGTCCTTAGTCTAGAAGCTCACTGAAATGTGCTCACTTGGAGTGACCTGCTTCCAGTATCACAGCAACACACAAATCACCCCAGTATAACAAACTGACAGACAAGTAACAGCATTTAGCATTATATACCACTTGCGTGCCAAACAGGAAATGACAATAGAGATGCTTCACGCTGTTGAATTTGTGTTAAGATACACTGAGGGGGCTGAGCCCCGGTGGCGTAGTGGTTGTGCGCGGGACTGCAGCCCACTGGGACGGAGGTTCAATTCCAGCAGTGGGGCTGGGCCTCCTACTCCCACCGCCGGAGAGCAGTGATGCCCACAAAAAAAAAAAAAAAGATACACTGAGGTGTGTGTACGTGTAATAATTCACACAAGCATCCACTCCAGTCTATTTGTTTTATAATGCCACACATAATAATAATACTTTGGCATTCTTATTTGTCTCAGTGAGACACTTTGAGGACCTCTGTCTATTTAATTCAGGAGAATGTAAGCTCATTGAAGACTATCACTATGGCCTCTTCTATAGATTGAAGAAACCTTAGGTGCCATTACAATGCTGAGAACACAGGAAATAATAAATATTTTTGAAAGAATGACATGAATAGTTATTCTTGAGTACACATTGACATTTAATGAGCGATGGTATCTCTCTAGTCTTAAAGTTTGGCATATACTTGTTTACCAAAGTGATGGGACTCAAGATCTTGGCTTAACTAGTGTGTTTTTCCACATAAACATCTTTAATACCAAAAGAGTGTATTCAGGTTCATTATCAAGTACTTTGTGTCTTATAGAAGCACTGAAGTAGGTCTGGATTTACAGATTAAACATAAATCATTCATTTAATTTGAGAATTTATTTGAGTTTAGGTATACTTGAGATTTATGGAACATTGTCATCTTTGATCACATAAGATGCTTTAGTCAATTAGGTTACAAGTGAAGCTGCAATGAGCTTTTGGATCCCCTTATTGAAGGGAAATGATTCTCAACTGTCACTGTAAGTCCTTTGCAAGATTGATCACAGCCTAAGAGAACATGTTTTCCTTCACCAGGTGTGTCATTGTTGATATTAGATGCCATTGAATATTTTTTGATTCACAGGAACTCTGTGTGCAGTAGAATGCAACACTGGCAGGTACTGCGCTGTCCTCACAAATAATGTGAGATTGGACTCATCCTCAATGTAGATTCTGCCATACCATAGTTGATGGGAGTTGTAGTGACTGTGAAGGACCATCCAAATTCTAGAGATTACGACAGGCAGTGGTTGCAACTTCATCTCATTTCAGCACCTCCTCCTGCCTCCTTCCCCACAAATGTCGATGCTGAAGATGTTTCTTACCAAATCTTCATGTCAGAGAAATCTAAGGCAGTTGGTGCAGAGTGCGGCCTCAAGGAATTGAAGAATAAACCAGAAAGCGCCTTTGCCTCACTAGTGCTCATGGGTCACCTCCTCTGTGTTAGAAAAGTTCTCTCTAGGAGTTTCAAAGTAGCTCACAGACCTTAGTCTCACATATAGACTTCTTCAACACAAGTACTTCTCTTACTTTGAGAAGACAGAGACATGGCACGGATTGTCACAATATCTTTCTTTGGGTTTGACTGCCTACACATCTATCATCCAATAATTTCAAACCTATTTGGTTTATATTATTCATGGAACCAGCCAAAAGTACAGATGCCTCCTGGTTTATGCCCAATGTCATAGTCAGTGTTCAGTCTACCACTTTTCAAATTTAAATTTGCTTCTTTCTCTTTAATTACCAAAGCTCATCATCCCTGAAATAGTGGTGATCTATAAGTAGATATTTAGATAGATAGGCAGACTGAGCAGGCATGGCAGTACATCCATGAACACATATAAATTTGACAGAGAATATCTGGATATATGTATTTACCTTTGTTATAAATATATTCATGAATGTGGTGGAGTACACAGCAGGCAAAGTTATCAAAACATAGACATAACCAAACTTCTTTTCAGAATGGGTGGCTAGGTCTAAGGGTTGTAGTGTTAGGGGATACCAATATCTATCAGCATAACATAGCTCCAAAGACAATGACATACATCTCACTTGAATGAGTAGTGACTACTGCCTTAAAAGTTTATGAGCAACCACCTAAAGCAGTGGTGCTCAAATGTCCCAATGCTGCGACCCTTTAATACAGTTTCTCATGTTGTGGTGACTCCACCAACCATAAAATTATTTTTGTTGCTTCTTCATAACTGTTCTTTTGCTACTGTTATTAATTGGGCTCTCCCTGTGAAAGTACCATTTGACCCCAAAGAGGTTGTGACCCATAGGCTAAGAACTGCTGATCTAAGACCATTGGTCAATCTCCATCCAGATGCAAGAGGAGCAATGGAAATTGGAATTCACATGGAATCAATTAGACCAATGAAATAATGGACCAATTAATGGACTAATGAACCAGTTAATGGACTAATGGACCAATTAGTCAAATGGACTAATGGATCTTGCAAACATGGTCTCCACAACCCCCGAGAGCAGAAAACCAGCTGATTTTCAGCTACCACTACCAATTGTTCTAAAAAGGATCACACTAAAAGAACCTGGAGAGAGTGAAAATTGTAAAGAAAACTGTGAAGAAAATTGTAAAACAGAACTCGATATCATGAAAGAGTCCAGGCTTACCACTCAAAGAGAGGGGGAGCAGATCTTCAGGACCATGTCCCTTAGTTAGCCTTCAGATCTGGAACTGAAAGCACCCTTGCTGTGAAATAGTCAACCATTTAAAATCAGAAGGACAGCATTTATCCCAGTAGGTCTGGGAACTTCAGAATGTGAGGGAAGAAGCAGGAAAGGAGACAGAAACAGAGGAAGAAATCTAGATATGGGGATGGAGGACACTGAGGGAATTTCAATAGATGAGCCAAAACAAAACATGTATAAACTGTTGAAAGTAAAACTGATCATCGGCGCTGTCAAATTTTCACCGAATTAATAAAAAAAATTTAAGCATGTGTTACGTATAGTTTACCTAAAATTACAGTATATGACCTTCTGTATAAAGAAATAGATCAAGATTAAATAAGCAAGTGAGTAAATCGATTTTTTTAGAATCACAGTGAAATGAAAATAGAAGGCATGTTAACCTGTAAAGGAATCAATAATCAATATCATTTCAAAGGAATTCTCTAGTAGGATCTGATTTAAGCCAGGAAAATTTTAAAAGTGCAAGAACAGAGAAGAGCAAAGCAATTGAGAAGAAAAGATAACCCATGGGGAAGATAATATAGAGATGGCTACATGGAAAGTGCTAAGGGGACCATGGCTTAAAAACCAGGTACCTGTATACTCAAGTATAAGTCGACCAGAATATCAACTAATGCACCTAGTTTTACCTCAAAAACTGCATTAAAAATGTGCTGGAAAAACTCAGCTCATACACAAGTATATACGGTAGGTCTTCATGAGGTTGGCCCCAAAGAAATGTTACCATTAAAAGCACCTAACCCAAGCAACCAAAAAAATAACTTCAAAATATAGAAATTTCAAATGGAAATCCCTTAAGGTACTTATAATTGGGACCATGCATGATTTTAAGTTTTATGTCCTATTATAATCTGCATTTGAGATGTATTATTCATATAGTGATATATAATGTAAATAATACATATGCAAAGTATTATTTCACTGTATTTTAAATTATATAATAGAAAGAAAAGGATAAGAGAATAATGTTCATTTATGCTTTCTTGAAGGAGGTCCTAGTGACTCAATGCTTAAGCACTTGTCTGCTCACCAGCAAAGAAGTTTGAGCCCCGTGACTTCAAACTTTCTCTGTGGGAGAAAGGTGTGGAGTCAGTTTCTGTAATGATGTACAGCCTTGTGGTCCCTAGTAGGCAGGTTTATTCTGTTTCATAGCTTTATTCTAAGTTGTAGTGTACTCTGGCAATTAATTTTGGTTTGGGTATACCTAGTTTAAATTTTCTCAGATTTAATCATCTAGTTTCATGCTATGAAACTAGTATGAGTCAAATCTCTGACTAGTATTTTATTTACTGTAATTAAATAAATAAACAGACCTATCTTTCTTGTTTGGGGTCCTGTCAAATTGCAGCAAATCTCTAGCCTGTTCTATAAACCCACATAGAACTTGTGTGACATGTTTTGTTAGACACCCCAGAGCTGTTCTCTGTATCAAGCCTTATAATTTGTTGTTTCTTTTTTAAAAAATCATTATGTAAAACAAAAATGGTGCACTTTGGTATCCTATGTCGTCCACTCTATCTAAATCAATAAGTTAGTTATTTTCTAGTGGGTCTTATTTGATACTTATTTGATACTATTCATTCAGTATCAAAATCATATGACTTTAACACTGTACACTGACTGCACTCTTACCAACATTGTGAGCTTTCAAAAAATAGGCTGTTGTGTGAAAGCATTATATAAAAATGGAGGATGGCAACATCGGAACATAAAATAGAATAGGAGTTCATAATCTCTGCCAAGTCACAACCTTTTCTAGCAGTCTGATTACATCCTGATTTAACTGCCAAGCCACTAAGAATTTTGGTGTAGCTAAGTTAACACATAACTCTTAAACTTCACAGCCAGTGTTGTTCTTGCCTCTGTACCTAGTTGTTAAAGTACAAAATTGTCAAATAGTAGACTTTTAAACTGTTGTCATGAATACAAGATGCCAGATAACAATATCATCAATAAATAAGAAGCAGGTATATGGTTATTAAATAGAAAATAAATTAGATTTGGGCAATGGCATATACCCATGTATGATGTGAATATATAAACTACAAACTAAACCATCATATCATTTACTTTTTTTAATAATACATTATTACATATTTGTATCACTTCAGGTAGACTAGAGAAACAGCTCTATAGAAAGTCAAATGTGTTTATGAGAGAGTTTTATATGAAGGGTAAAAGCACTCTAGCCCAGTTCAGTCCAAGCCCTTAAGTCTGATATTAGCCCCTATGTCTGATCTTGGCTTTAGAATAATTATTGATGATTTGTTCTCATATGGATGTTTTGTTAAAGCTTCACAGTAGTCACTGGTAACTATCTTTATTTCACAAACCAGCTGAAAAGTGCTCTCATGGAGCAGTTTTGATTCTAAGTGTGTGGGATATCTGCAGACCAATATAATCTTCAGTTATCCTCTGTCTCAAATACTACAGTAAAAAAATCAAGTGATGTCATGTCTTGAATGTTATGAGAGTGAATTAAACAAGTGATTTCGACTTGCTGCTTAATGTTAGTCAACAATTTCAAGCATAGCCCTTGGAAATGTGTGTACAACTGCTTTCATGAATCCCTAATAATTCTAGAAAGATTATTCCAGAGGGGGGAAATTGCCTTCATCATTGGGTTTCCAAAAAAACAAACAGAAGTGGATTAACGTAATTGCTTAATCAACAGCATTCAGCCAAAAGCCTCCAACGGCATCGAATTAATCATCTCATTGTAAGATTCATTAAAAAGTAATGCTTGTAGAGAGAACACTGCACAGCTGGGAATAATTTTGTTCCATTAAAAATAAATACACCTTTGAAAACACTATCTTGACAATATTTTGCTCCACATTCTGCCTGTAAAAAGAACAATTTTGTTCACTCATGCCATATATAGCACCATCATCATACTTCTAGTGTCCAGAGGTGGGTCAATGACAAGAGTCACAACCATGATCCTTTCCAGCAAAACCACTGCCCCCAAAAGAACCTCTTTCTTCCCACTGATGGAGAGTAAGATTATAGGAATTCGTATCCTTCAAACTTTCCACTGTATTTTGTAGCTTTCCTAACTTAAAGTTAGGCTAGCAGTTGATCATTTGGAAACTCTTCAAATTATTTCTAAAAATTAATTTTCAAAGATAAAGAAATAATGAAAGGAGTGTTTTTCAAAGGATGTGGGCCATGGGGGGCTGGTAAGGAAATGAGCAAATTATTAGAAAAGAGTTGTTATGTAATTCATATTTAAATAATAATTGTAACTACTATTAACTGCTTCTTCTTGCTGCATGATCCAAAAATGAAAACACAATGACCAGGAGAGTTGATAATGGATGAAAATCGTGATAATTAATGGGAATGTGTTCTGTCCTCTGCATATGATGATTGCACTAATCATTGTAATGATATTAACAATGAACTAAGTTTAATAAATGCATAGGTGTTGAACTAAGTACTTTTTGCCTCATTGAGCCCATTTTTTCCCATATAAAGTCTTTCAAAATCTCCCTTCTTTTGTCAATAGTCATTCATCTCTTACCCTTAATATATATGCCTTGCTCAGCAAAATGCAGGTCTGGAACATAATCAACAACCTTTTGTTCCTCAAACATTTCCTCCAAGCATTCCCTGCTCCTGCCAAGTGGTTTATCAAATATTCATTCCATATAAAAGAGAAATACAATCCCCCTGCTAAGGAAATAGTCATTTTCCATATTGTTGCATTATGAATGAGTCTAGAAATTTAATTTGAATTATGGCAGTATTACGACAACATAACATAATGTGATGGCAACATTCCCCAGTTCTAATTAGAATCACCTGAGAAACCTCACAAACACAATTTCTGCACACATACCCCAACCCCCCTTGGAGACCTCTGTCAGAATCTCCCGGCATAAACCACACAGTTTGGGTGTGTTTCATCTGCCTCTGAAGATCCTGGGAAGGAATCAAGTTTGGGAACCAGTGATGTATGAAAATAGTCTTATCATATGTCTATGTCCTTATATTTACCAGTATGTTCCCAAACATTTAGCCAGAGACCAGAAGTTGATCACTTTTCACTACGCTGATTTCCTTATATACATTAGAATACCAAAGATGAACTTTAGGTTAAAGGAAGCATTTTCTGGCATACCATGTGAGTTGACAGAGATAATGAAGGAAATATTTATCTAGGATTTCCTCCTCCAAATCCACTTTGTCCCCTTGGTAAGGTAGGTGTGTTAAATATTACAGAAGACTTGGACAGATTCTAAAGCTACAGATAAGA
Organism: Nesogale talazaci; assembly: GCA_004026705.1. Classification (NCBI taxonomy): domain Eukaryota; kingdom Metazoa; phylum Chordata; class Mammalia; order Afrosoricida; family Tenrecidae; genus Nesogale; species Nesogale talazaci. The sequence continues at coordinate 91,617 of PVJH01006866.1, forward strand.
AAGTTATTTTATTTTTAAATCTATGAAATCATACTTAAAAAGAATCTTTGTCCAATACAAATGTCAGTTGGTAACTCCTGGAAAAAATAGCGAATTCTATTGAACTTTGATAATGCTCTAGGAAGTGTGTTAAAGATTTTCAATATTTCTTGTGGCTCTTGTTTAAGAAAAAAAATCAGGCACAATTTGTTTAATCTAGAATTAACCTTTGGAAAAGATTTTTATCCTAATACAAAGGGATATGCGTTCAAACTTACAGAATTGTTTGATTACTTCCTATTGGACTCTGAATACTTAAAAACAAAAGCTATATTTGCCAACATAAACCCTGTGCTTAACAGAAACAAGAAACCAATATTCCAGTGGGCATTCTAGTGATAATCTACTTCCAAATGGTGTGCCTTTGAATGAAACTATGTCGGGTTGCATTTTTGAAAGCATAGTGGCTAAATGGATGGTTCATTATGCTTAAATAAAATCTATCGAGGGTTTATTTTGTCTTTTTTAAAAATTTTATTAGCTCTGACTTTAAGTAAACCAAAAGATACAATGTAGGCTTTTCTTAATTGTGTATGTGAAAGTCTTTTGTCATTTGAGAAAGCTCCCTTTCTATAGCTATTGGTATTGTCTGGTGCCATCTACATGTTTCCTACTCATCGTGACCCAGTTCATGACAGAGCGAAACACTGGCCGGTCCACTGACCTTCTCACAATTGTTCCTATGTGTGGGCCCATCCACACAGCCACCATGTAAGTCTATCCCGTCAGAGATCTTCCTCTTTGGGGCTTTCACACAACTCGTAGGCTTGCATCACGACCTAATTGTTAATACCACTTTACGCACACCTAACACTTTATGTTTTATAAAATGTATAAATACATAGGCATGATATCCTTGATTATAGCGAGTACCTTGTTATTCACATTAGCATCTGTCAAAGAACGGGATCAACTTAGAGAATTGATGTGGTTACTTAAATGTGCAAGAACGTGTTCTTTCCTTGAAATCTCTCTGCACGACTGAAAACCAGAGCATCTTAAAATCAAAGACAGATGGCACTGCTTAATTGATCCGAAAAACATCAACAGTGGAGTCGACAGGGCTTCCATTATCCTCATTTAAGCAAGAAAATTATGCTGTAATTAGAATTTAACTCTTTGGACTTGAGGGCACCTCCCAATGGAGACTACTGTTGCTGAAGTGATCATGTGACCTAAGGATGAAAAATATTTAGTGTCTCTGAGAACACAGTGAATAAAGACAAAGAAGCCACACATCTGTGAGCAGACTGGTTTTCTCTGGCAGGTGATTCCAAAATAAAATCATTGACCTTTAGTTCCAGTTCTGCATTTTACAGGAGACTCACGCACCATACCTCTCTGTTCGAGAGATGGCGCGCACACAGCAAAATTCCTTCTCTTCTGGCCTTTGTTTGCCGGAGCATGTTACCTACTCAATCCCCGTCATCATCTTTGGCCCATGAAGCCTGCTGAGCTCGGCCTGTTTCTCTCAACCTGGTGGTGACAGCTTCCAGCTGGTCACCTGATCAATCATACTTGTCAATGGCCTCCGTCGTCTAGGGCACGATTGCTTTTGTTTGTTTGTTTTCTGAGCTTGTTCCCCTGCTCATTGGCAGGCTTCCTTGTGTGTCCATTAAAAGCCAAATGTGAATGAAGTAAACTCCACCATCTGGGAGGAAGGGAAAGGGTCTGGCACCTCTCACTGCTCTTGATTATATCAAAGCTCCTGAAGGCTGCAGCTCTTTTCCTTGTTGTCGACATGTTTGGGCCTCAGTAGGTAGTGATGAAGGAGGAGAGCTGCATGTTGGTAACCTTTCCTCTTTATAATTTAACGGGAATTGCATAAGAGGATATCTTTTAGGAGATTCCTCTTGCTATGAAATGTGTGTCCACTTTTACTCTCCAAGGGGTGCTGAGCTCTCTAGAAGCTGGGAATTGTTAACAAGTTTGGTTCAAAATGTAAGGTCCTTTGTTTGGCACTTGGTAGGAAAAGTCTTACTCTTTATATTTATTTTTCCAGCGATGTATGGGAGAAGTGACAAAGAACACTCCTCCATTTAGCTTTTTTTTTTAAGCTGAAAAATGTGAAGTTTAATCCCACGTATGAGCCACAGAGGCTTGTCAGTTGATACTCAGGGCGAACAGGGCATATAACACGATTTGATCATATGGAATTTTATACCTGACAGTAGCGTTAAGAGATGCTTAAGACAGGATTTTGAAGAAGTCATTTGTAGAGAAGTCTCTTAGGTGTGCTTCTCTCTCCTACCTGCTTCTATATCAAACCAAGAAGTCAACGAATGAGTAGATTTTGTTTACGCCACACTCCACAGATTCTACATGGCTCTGTTTCTGCAGAAGTAAACAAAATATCTGAGACTACAGGAGAGCCATTATATTGGAAGAGTGCAAAAAAGGCATGTTATATATGGATGGAAAATAAGGAAATTGAAGAGGCTGTATAGTAAAGTCCATGTACTTAAAAATAGCAATGTGGAAGAGCTACACAACAACGATCCAGCTTCTCTGAGATCGAGGCTAACAGAGGAGTACCCCACCCCCACATCTCCACAAATGTAACCCAGAAACAAGCTTTTTAAAAATGTTGGATGGGCACCTAGGAGCCAAGGAAGCCAGTTAATATAGCAAGAAATTCCACTCATGGCTATGCTATATGTCCCACAGTAGAAACACTTTCCATAAAGGTTTCAATGTTTGTATGGACATGACCTTCACAAGTAGATTGCCAAGACTTTCTTGCATGATACCCTTGCATGAATTTGATCAACATTCAGATCAACAGCATGGTGCATCGCTATATCACTAAGAACACCATATGGGTGCACAAGTCTCTATTCCAACAGAAATAAATCTACCATGCCAAGGAGAAAATTCCTTGGCATAAGTACAGTTTATAGAGATGGAGTATTAGTGAAGGGACATCATACCATTTGCAGAAATATTCCACGATCTCTTTATTCCATTCTTCACACATTTTTGAAACCTGCTCAAACATCTGTTAACCTGACAGCGATAGCATTGAGATAAACAGAACTTCAGTCCGAGAAAGGACCAGAGAGAGAAAGAGAGAGAGAGAGAGAGAGAGAGAGATTAAAACATGTAAAATTAAGTTCCCTCAGAGCTTTATCAGCCTTTTGGAAAAAGAAAACAAAAAGAAACTCCTCTACCATATACCGTATCCTCTTCCCACCCAATACTGCCATTACCACCATGTTGATAATGTTTTTCCTTTTCAGATTTATTCCACTTGGGGAATCTGACTCAACTCAATCACGGTTATTATTGCTTATACTACTGAGGGATGGGGGTGGGGAAGTTAAGGTGTATAGACAATAAACTATCAAAATGATTAAATTATTTAAATCATTGCTAAGAGAACATTGTGAGTATTTTAGGACTGGAGTGCATAATGGTGCTGGAAGATGAAGTGGCCTGATATGATACAACTTGGGCATTTCTGAACCTATTGTTATCTCTATGACTCCCCCACATAAATATCTATGATACATTTGCATCATTCCTACAGGTAATTGCATTTATATCTCACTGGTTTCTGACTAGAATACCCATCTAATAAAAATAAATAATAAACACTAGAGTGAAATACATTCACTTGACATGGTTCTTCTGTCTAGATATTTGTCACTCCTGCCAAATGTTTGAGTGAGGCCATGTACAGAGGGATGAGAGAGAATCCCATGATCATAAAGAAAGAAGAGGCACAACAGGAGTGCATGAATGATCCCAGTCTGAAGTGGTGGAGACAGAAGAGGTATCAGAAACCTCTGCAGAGAGCTTGTGAGACAAAGCAGAGGAGCCACCCAGAGACTATGAGGAGCAATGATCTTCTTGGCTCCTGGAAGAAGGTAGAGGCCAAGGACCAGAGAGAAACCTGCCTGTCAGCATGAAAAGCTTTTGTGGACAAAAGAAGTGTGCCCTTACCATTTTGAAGCATATTTGTTTCCGTAGTAAACCTTATATAATTGTAAGCATTGTCTGTGAGTCTTATGTGGCTGTTGCTATGAATTACTGATCGCAACAGAGAAGTACGGTGCCATGAGAGGAATGATTGGCGTGCAGAACCTTTAAAAGAAGATGAAGGGTATAGACACATCAGACTCCTACCTTGTGGTAATCAAGTTTACATTGGTGGGGTGTTGGATTCCCTTCTCTTGTGTATGTATAGCCAGAGGAGGTCAGATATGGCTTCCAAGACACTCTTCTCCCCAACCTACTATCATCCAAGTCAATCCAACTCATGGCATCAACTCATAAATCTTTACAGGAGTAGACAGCTTCATCTTTATCCTGAGGAGAGGCTGCTGGCTTTGAACTACTGACCTGGTGATTACTGGTCCATTTGGTAACCAACTATCTCACTCAGACTCCTATAAAATAGGGCCTAACAACTGAACTTAAAGTATTACAAGAAGCCAATGGACTAGTGGTCTGTTAAGACAGCCCTGGATGCTAAGTATTTATCTCTGACTCTCCATTTTTTGGTCATCCTAGTACATCTATCTGAAAAAAAAATGGGCATAATATTATACAACAACTAAAAGTCCATAATTTATAAGGATGTACAGCTGTAAATCCACCAATGCATATAAAAGTTAAGGTAGAATCATGGCGTGGCAATACTTTTCAGGACTCCAGGTGATTTATTTGTAGCAACTGAAAGTGGAAGATGGGCAATAGCATCCCCAATTGGCGTCACTGCTTCATGGTTAAGTTTCTTGCTCCCTGTTCCTACATCAAAATCAGGATCACAGATTTTGCATATAACATTTGAATTGGTGAGAGCCTGAAAAAGAACTTTAACCCCCATATGCATTTGTCAACTTGATGGAATGGCTCCACCTATATTTAAAGGCATTAAATAATTGACACACCTGCTGTACAAATATCTCACTCCAAGACAAAATAGTTTAAAGATTTGAAATGATATCTGAGAAGGTACTTGTCTAGGTTTGCAGCTCATCTCTTGTACTTGAACAAGTCATTTCACCAGGGTGAGGGCATCCAGACTTTACATTATCATACCTATCCACATGTATATAAATGGAAGTTTTAAGCCAACAGCCCTATGATTGACATTGATGGCAGATGAATTGACACACATAAAGAATCGGACCGACTGAGGCCAGAACCCTCTCATTCCAATACAACACACTGTGACCAAGTTGACATTCTCTTCAAAGCCATTTCTGATTGCTGGATGCCACTGAATCCATTCTGACTCTGTGACACTATATGAGTAGAAATGCTCTGTAGAATTTTTTTTCAGCTGTCTTCTTGTTTTGCTTTTTCTATATATTTATTACAGGTACAACAGAGATCTTTCTTCACAAACAGTTGCATAAAATGTTAAAGCCACAACATTGCACATGGTATGAAATCAAACAGAAACACCGGTGAGTGCATGTACAGTATTTTCATCTACTGTATACTGCACAACAATCTGATTGACGGGGTGGGTTGGGGGCGCGGGACACAGCCAGAAGTCGTCTCATGGAAGGCAGTGCCCTCTGTCCCTTCCCTCGCCTCTCTCTGGGAGGGTGCGGCCAGGAAGTGGGTGGGGTTAGAGGGGAGGTGGGGAAGGACAGACCAAAGGCAGGGGCAGTCTTATGTACAAGTAAGGCCTACATTTCATCAGAGCAAAATGATTAGTTCTGGTTTTATGCAGCAGTCTTGAGCTTGACCAGATATTTTCTTATCCAAAGATGATCGCCAGGCCTTTTTCCTTTGCGCCAAACTGAAAATTCAATCCATCTATTTTTAGATTGACAGTCAAGAGTTTGACCATGGTGCCACCAAGCTCTTTTAAAGGCATTTAATTTGTTAATAAGATGGTTCAAACTTGATACCAAGCAAGAAGAAATAGAGATAAGGATTTATTTTTTTCTTCCCGAGAGTATTATAGAGTGTACTCATATTCTTGGCAAGTTCAAGGAGGATGCCAATTATTTATTTCATTCCTCCTCTCTAAGCCCTCTTCCATCTTTGACTAAATTTTACTGTGGTCAAATACATCTTTTAAAACATTCATTTAACATTTGTAAATTTAAACCCAACAACAATATTGCATGTGCCCTGTTACATGTAAAACTACTTTTACTTCCAAAATATTTTCATCACACCTAGA
>PVJH01006867.1:0-26557 GCA_004026705.1 Nesogale talazaci
GCCCACCCCGGATCCACCCATCAGTATGGATGGCTCTGTGCCGCAGTCTGGGTCCCTGCTCTGATCCCCCGAAACCATCTGAAGTGGTTTTCCCACATCTTCCGTGAAATTCCAGGAAATCCCCACACAGCTCTCAGGCCAGGGGGGTCCCTAAGACTGTGGCTAAGAGGCCCTAGGCTTGTCCACGTCTCCCCCAAGCTGTGGGCTCCCCAGCCAGGCCCTAGGAGCCGGGAAGGTGACTTTACCTCCTCTCCAGTCCTGCAGTGTGAGGAGCCTGTCCCCAGGCCACGGGGGTGGGGTGGGGGGCTTCCCCCTCACGGCGGCCCCTTTGTCCCACAGGACCATCAAGGTGGAGGTGTACGACTGGGATCGCGACGGCAGGTAAGCTGAGGGCACAGGGCAGCAGTGATGTTGGAGGAGAATCTTGTCCCCCAGAGAGCTGTATCCACCCGCCAGTGGCAGCTCTGGGGGGGGTGGGTCTGGGTTCCCCCGTGAGAGGTCCACTGCCCTGGTGTCAGGAGTCCACCCAGCAGCCCTGAACCCCCAAACCTCCTTGCCCGTGCAGGGTGCGGGCCCTAATAGCTGCCAAGTTTGATCTCACTGAGGACTTTCTGAAGTGGGCATGTTTGAGGGGACAGAGAACCATGACACCCCCCCCACTCCTCTCCCCACAGAGAGACCTGTTCTTGGTGTGAGGCCTGGGGCTGAGTCTTCGGGCCCTGACTCCTCAGAGGGGCTGTGTGCTGAGAACAAGGACCAGAGGGTCTCGGGAGGGAGGGGACCCTCTAATGCATGAGAGTTACCAGACAGTATTGGGGGAGAGCTGGGCTTAGCAGGTGAAAGCTTCTCACCTGGGATCTTTGGGGGGGAGGTAGGGGTACGGCGGGCCTTTCTGGATCAGGTACTCCCACGGGACCCATGGTGCTGGGAGTTCGTTTTTAGAGAGCAAGACAAGAACGGGTCTCCCCAGCTGTGGTCCGCAACCCTCGGGGATTCCGTTTTGTCCTTGGGACCAAATCTAAAGATGTCATTCCGACTCGGGGGACTCTGTCCATTCAGGGTGTGAATTCCCGAGGGGTGGTGGCCTAGCCCTGGTCCCAGGGCTCTCCCTAGTTGGTGATGAGGACTGTGGGGTCCCCACCATAGGTAAGGGGCTCCCTGAAGTAATACAGCTTCAGCGTAAATCCTCTGGGGCCTTTCTAGAGCGCTTGCTTCCCCCTAAGCAAGACTTAGAAGCACCAGCAAGGCAAACCCTACCTGTAGTCTTCCCCGGCCTGCTTCCCCTCCTCTCCTGCTCTTATTTCCTTCACTTGGAGTTCATCAGTGTCAGGTTCAACAATGCACACACCTTGCTTCCTCTCCTTCCCGGCAACCCCATGACCCGTGACCGCCACTTAGTCACGAACCCAACTTCCTCCAGGTTCCTGTTCCCCTCTCCCCCCTCACCTCGCAGACGGCATCCCAGTTTGATGTTCCTTGACCTGGAAGAGTCTCCGGGGGTAGCTGCTAGGCACTCTGGGACCCCGGCTTCAAAGAGCTTAGGATAAGCGCCAACACAGGGTGGACCTGAGGGCAGGAGTGTCCCGGGTCACTGACCAGGTTTCACCTTCCAAGTCACCCCAGGCCAGGACGTTATCAGGAACAGTGGCCGGGCTCACCGCTGAACATTCTGCTTCCTACAGCGTTCAAGTTCAAGACAAAGTTCAAGTTGTCTTCTTAAAGACTGTTACTGGACACATGTCAAATACACTGAAAAGTAGAGGGACGATTTTAATGGCCGCCAGCACCTGAGTCCCATCATTAATGAGTTTTGTCATACTTCCTTTGACACCGTGCCTTGCCGGAACGATGTAAAATCACAGACGTCAAGACTGTTTGACTAGACGGTTTCGTTAGGCATGTCTAACACACGAGGATATGTTGCCCCATTATCGCCACTATCACTCTCCCTCCCGACACATCCAACGACAATTCTTGACTACCAGCTGCTATATATTTCCTATTCAGATGTCCCCAGTGGTCCTCAAAATCCCTTTGACTGCTGGTTTGTGCAAAGCTGAATCTCAGTCGGACTCTTGCTATGCCCGTAGAGGTCAGCTTTTGCCCAAACTTCAGATGACTGGGCAAGATGTTTCCCCCACCTCCCACCTCCTGCCCAGCAACTTCTTGGCCCTCTCACCTCCATCCACACCTGTCCGGCCACTGTCCGGCCAGGATCTCATTCTTCCAGGGCTCCTCTGCTGGTCGCTCTGTGAGTGGCAAAGCATTTCTCCTCTCTGGGACCTGGCCTTTCCCGCTCACAGGGCCCCCTGAGACCACGGCTCAGGCAGAATTGGGGTCCAGGTGAAGGGATGCTTGGGAGACCAAGGTGCAGGCAGGGCCGGAGGCCAGCGTGGCCCACAAGATTTCCAGCACGGCTTTTCTTTGCAGCCATGATTTCATTGGCGAGTTCACCACCAGCTACCGGGAGCTGGCCCGCGGGCAGAGCCAATTCAACATCTACGAGGTGAGGTGGGCCCTGACTTGCCCCCAATCACGGAGGACCACAGGGGCCACGTCCTGGGCTGGGGTTTGGGGGGTTTCCTCTGGGAGGTGAGTGGTGGTGTCCCATTTTACAGAGTCTAAGAAGCGGTCACCATATCATGTAGTTCAGTAAGTGGCAGAATCAAGAAGCAACCCCACCACCTGCCCCAGCTTAACTGACTCCTAGCGAATCAGAGACAATGCAATCAGCCAGCTGCAAGGGGTAGGACTCACCCAAAGAGCATGTCTGACCAAAAAAACAAAACTGGGTATGAGATGGGGGACGTTATGAGGAGAAGGCTGGGGCCGGAATCCCAAGTTCAAGGCTGCTCTCTGTCCCCACTCAGAACAATCCCAGGGCCGCCTATAGACTGTCTTTGCACGTTGGGGTTGTGTTCATCTGGAGAGACCAGAGAAACAAATTCATAAACACGCAAATGCATATAAGGAAGAGGTTTATTTATAAAAGGAAGGGAACATGGAGAAAGCATCCCAGTCCAGTCCAAGTCCATAAGTCCGATATTAGCCCATATGCCCGATACTAGTTTATAAAGTCTTCTTCAGACTCCCGAAGCACATGCAATGACGCCAGGACAATCACATGCCAGTGGGTGCAGAGTCTTGTGGTGATAGAAACATCTCAGTGCTGGCAGGGATATCCCCGTGTCATCCCAAGCATCTCAGCACTGTCAGTAGCCTCCACGTGACTTCTCTGGCCCCAGAGGTCTGGTTCCATCAGGGCAAGCCCATGTGGCTTCTCCTCCGGCTCCTCCAGGTTCCAGGACTCAGGACCTATCAGCATGCTGTCATGTTGTCTTGTCAGTCGAGCGTCCCAAGGGACTGAGTTTTGTGTTTTGTCAATAGAGCATCTCCATGCAACTGAGATTTCCCAGAATTCTCAGAGAAAGTCATGGCCACATTAGCTATCTCCAGATTGACAGGCTAGACTTCACCCCGACACTCTTAATCACATTGGCGCCAGAGTACATGACTGCCACAGGGATAGAGTCCAGAAGAGTCCTAATCAGGAAGCCTTTGTCTACACTGGGCCTCACCACCAGCTGGATGACTCTGCACCTCTCTGGGGAATCATGGCATTTATCCTCAAGGACAATTTCTGTCACAGAACATTTGCTTTTGCGGTCCCTGCCACGTGGGATGTTGTCAGGGAGTCACATCTGACCTCTTCTGACTTAACAAGAATCCAACGGAAACTCAGGCCCAGACGGCTTTCTCAGAGGCAGAGGTCAGACAGGGCCCCGTTCTTCACTAGTTCAGACACTGCTCTCTTTGGGAACCCTCGCTGCTTCTCTGATGGGCTCAGTAGTACCAAAGAAAGTGGTTCTCTAGCTGAGCCCCGGTGGTGCAGTGGTTGAGTGTGGGACTGCGGCCCACAGGGTTGACGGTTTCATTTTCCCACCAAGGCAGTGATGCGGTGCGGGGTGGGTGTGGGAGGGGGGGGCAGAGAGAGAAAGTGGTTCTCAGCCTGCCTCATGCCGCTACCCTTTCCTCATGTTGTCACCGCCCCAACTATAACGTTATATTTGTCGCTACTTCATCACCGTCATGCAGCTGCTGTTAGGAATCGGGCAACCCCTGTGAAAGGGTCATGCGACCTCTGAAGGGATCGCGACCCACAGGTTGAGAACCGCTGGCCTAAACCGTTGCAGAGGCCACGCAGAAACTCCCTGACAATGACACTGATGACGGGGTTCCTTTGGGTTGTTGATGCCCTTGCAGGGCCGTCAGCTGCAGCGCATAGCGCGAGCAGACAGCAACCCACAACCGTCAGAGGATCCCAGCCTCCCAGACATACATACATCATGGATTGGGGAGGCGCAGTTGGATAGCTATAATTATTTATTTTTTTTTAGTTTATTTTTTTAGGCATCACTGCCCTCTGGTGGTGGGAGTAGGAGGCCCAGCCTTTGCTCCTGTGGAGCTGGAATCGAACCTCTGTCCCAGTGGGCCGCAGTCCCGCGCACAACCACGACGCCGCCGGGGCTCAGCCCTGTTTTGTGTGTGTGTGTGTGTGGCATCACTGCCCTGGTGGAGGCCCAGTCTCGCTCCTGGTTTTGAACTGTCAACCCTGTGGGCCGCAGTCCTGCACACAACCACTAGGCCACCAGGGCTCAGCCTATAATTATTAATTATTATAGTAACATTACAGAGAGCAGGAGAAAGAAAGGAATAATAAGAGACACATTTCATGGTAGCATGCTCACCTCCCGCCTGTATTATGGTCCATGTGGACAGAGAGCAAGTAGGGGAAGGAATTACATGAGGGAGAGGAGGTGATAGCGTCCATCACAGACGGTTGGGAGAGACCCTCTTTATTATGATCAAGCCTTATATATCCCTTGATGGCCCCCCCCAAAAAAAACCACAAAGAAAGAAAGCATCCCAACCCAGTCCAGAACAAAGTCGCAAGTCTGATATTAGCTCATAAGTACGATACCAGTCTATAATGTCTCCTTCCGACTCATGAAGTCACACGTCAGTGGGTGCAGAGTCCCGGTACTGGCAGGGGTCTCCCTCATGACTCCTTGCTTCCAGATCTCAGGGTTCATCGACAGCATCCAGTGGTGGTAGAAGCAACTCAGCACTGGCAGGGTCTCCACGTGGCCTCTCCAGCTTCAGAGGTCTGGCTCCATCAGGGTAAGGCCGTGTGGCTTCTCCGGCTCCTCCAGCTTCTCGGACGCTGCCATCTTGCCTTGTCATTGATTCATCATCTCTGAGACTAACTCCCAACAACTGAGGAAGATAGCTTCTCATCTTCACGAGGGAAATATCGCGAGATTTCCCAGAAGTCTCAGGAGAAAGCCATGCCCACACAGAGGCCTCATTGGCTACTCAATGGCTGTCTCCAGATTAATAGGCCAGACTCCACCCCTACATCTCAATCATGAAATTAACATAAGCACACGACCGCCACATCACAGGAAAAGGTTGGGCTACAGATACACGTTATAGGAGGTGTGGGGTCCCCATGTGACAAGACGGGCAGACCTCAGTTTTCTGATGGCAGCCTCCTGGGCGGAAGACTTAAGCTAAAGCTTTCAGCAGGGGAATTAGTCCTCTCTATTGCGTGAGGCAAAGAAAGGTCTTATAGCCAGAACCTTGAGGGAGAATATCTCACTTCTGACTTCCACACCAAATGCTGGAGATAATGGTTGCTAGCGTTTGCTTATTATTTTGGGAATATATATAATTGTGGAACAGTCCTGATTTCATCCCGCATACGACCCTCTTCTGTCCCACAGGAAGAGATGCTCCCCCCAACAGGGCTGCACCTGTTGCTCTGTGCGGGCTCATTGGTGCAGCCAACTCTGTCCATTCATCTCCTGGGGGTCCTTCCTTCCTCTGTTTCACTAGCCATGATGTCCTTCTCCCCCGATGATGTGTCCCACGTATGTGAGATGGAGTCTTACCCTCCTGGCTTCTCTGTGACGGCTCTGTTCCTCTCTGACAGTCCACGGCACTTGCCACATTGTCCACCAGAGGCACCCATTCTTCATAGACCTTCTTCACTGCCCAGTTTCCACGTGCACCGACGAGGTGATCGAAAAGTCCCACGGTGTCCGCCAGGGGCACCCGAGTCCTCAGAGTGACGCCATTGCCCGCTAACACTTGACAGAGAGGCTGTTTCTCGTCCGGCTGTCTGTGTTTGTTCCTTTCTGGTGCTCGATGCACCGAAGGCAGCGCGCCTTTTGGTTTCTTGGCCGCGGCTTCCATGAACATGGCTTGCGGGTCCAAGTAGGAAAACATCCTTGATGACTCAATCTTTCCTCCTCTCACTCCGATGACATCTTTCTGTGGTCCAGTTGTGAGGATCGGGGGTGGTTTATTCCCCCCCACTGAGTTGGCATCCAGACCGAAGGCGACAGTTTTCTCCGCTTTCAGAACCTCCTCTGACATCTACTCTGATATTTTCTTTCTCTCCTGTCTTTTTAATGATGTGTGCATTCTTCATGGAGGATGCCCTTGACGTCACGCTTCAGCTTGTCAGGCACTCGGTCATCAAATCTGTTCTTGATTCAGGTGGGACATACTGAAGGTCCTAGTTTGACTCTGGTGGATGTGTTTTCATTGTCGTCACCTTCAACCTGACCTTATATGTGAGTGATTGATGGTCTGTTCTATAAGTGAGCCATGGTTTGTTTGTTTTTTAATTTTAGGCATCACTGCCCTCTGGTGGTGGGAGTAGGAGGCCCAGCATTTGCTCCTATGAGCTGGATTTGAACCTCCATCCCAGTGGGCCGCAGTCCCGCGCACAACCACTACGCCACCGGGGCTCAGCCGCCCTGGTTCTGTTTTGGCCCATGTGACCGAGCTTCTCCAGCTTCTCTTCCTACAGATGTAATCCGTCTGATTCCCGTGTGAGTTCCATCGGGCAAAGCTATGCGTATTGTTGCCGCTTATGCTACTGGGCAAAGTTATTCACAGTGAAGAAGCCATGGGTCTCGCACGTTTTTATCACACAGTCGCCACCTTGTTCCTCTTTCCTAGGCCGCATTTCCCCATGATTGATTCCTCCTCTGTTCTCATCTTTCCCCTTCTCGTCTCCAGCGATTATCGGTGCATCTGGAGCAAGTTCAGGCTGCAGAAGTTGGTGGCATTATTCAGGGTCTTCATCATTGGCTTTAGGGGATGGTGTGCAAATGTGGATAATAGTTGTGTGAACGGGTCCTCCTTGTAGGCGCGTATTATCCCGTCATGTATGGCACTGTACTTCAAGATTGACCTTGAAATGTTCCTTTTGTTGATAACTGTGACGCCATTCCTCTCCAATTCATCACTCGCGGCATAGAAAACCATATGGCTGCCTAATTCAAAATGGCCAATACTGTGTCCACCCACAAAGGCCTAGGATATTGATCAATATGCATTCTGTTTCCGTTTGGATGACATCTCATTTTCCTAGCTTCATACTTTGGACATTCCACAGTCTGATGATCAATGGATGTTTGCAGCTGTTTCTTCTTCTTTCGAGTCACGCCCCATTCGCCAACCAAAGCCCTGAGAGCTTTGTTCCATCCGTGCCATTTAGGCTGCCTCTACTTGAGGTGGCAGCTCTTCCTAAGTTGTATTTTGACCGCCTTGAACCTAAGGGCTCATGTGGCACTGTATCTGAGGATGATCTGCCGCTATCCCAAGATTTCCAATGGCCAGTCCCTGAGAAGTGGCTCACCTCTTCCTCTTGACGAAGCTTGTCTTAGTCTCGAAGCTCCACTAAACCGTAGACACCGTGGTGACCTCTCTGTTATTTGAAAAACTGGTGGCGTAGCCGCCGGGATCGCAGCAATCCCAAAGTACCATCGTGTGGCAAATTGACTACAATGCAGGATCAGACACACTCAGGATACAGTTCTCGCAATCAGGCGCGCCCTTGCTCAGCTGTGCCCGAGACGTGTTTCTGTTTTGGCCCTTGGTTTCTCCGTCAGAAGGCCTCTTGTCCCTTGTCCTGCGTGTGCAGAGTTAGAAAGGTTCCGTAGCCCTGTTGATATATGCCTACGGGGCACTCCACGCTGCCACGAGCCTCAGCTCCAAAATGGCCAGCTGTCGCTCTGTGGATTGGCACATAGGTGGACTCGGCGCCGGCTCAAGGCTTTGGCAGTTTTTTGAATTCCACGTGCCAGGCCATTGTCAATGGGGGACACCCCAGGGCCTCCAATTAGGTGCCTGAAGGCAGCCGACACCACAAGCAGGTTAACTGGCCCAATGAAATTCAAGGTCCCTCTCTTCATAGGCCAGGAAGCCCACTACTCTCGTCTTCTACACTGGCCCTTGGTTCTTCCACTCCCGATTCTCTGATGTCACTGTCTGCCTCCTGGAGCAGAGAGGCCCCACTTGTGAGCATCTCTGGGTCCAAAGGACACATTCCACTTCTGGCTCTTCCTGCTTAACCAGCGGTTCTCAGCCTGTGGGTCGCGCCCCCTTTGGAGGACATAACAACCCTTTCCCAGGGGTCGTCTGATTCATAACAGTAGCAAAATGACAGTGACGAAGTAGCCACGAAAATAATTCTATGGTTGGCGATGGGTCACCCCAACATGAGGAACTGTGTGAAAGGGTCGCGGTCTTAGGACAGTTGAGAACCACTGCTCTGAATGGTAGTAAGATCCCTGCTGCTTCTGAAACGGTTCCTGTTATACCCAGCAGGGTGGCAAAATGGACCAATCCCTACTGCAGAGCTCCATCAACCCTATTTGCATAGTCCCACCCATTCACAAAGAATCTGGCTGGAAGAGCCCTACCAAGTCAGCCACAAAGGCCTGCCACACCGGCCAAGTCCAGCTCTGGTCTTCCTCTACGTGCTTTTCCCAAACTCCCACATGCTCCTATATTCTTTTTTTTTTGGGGGGGGGGCATCACTGCTCTCCAGTGGTGGGAGTAGGAGGCCCAGCCCCACTGCTGGAATTGAGCCTCCGTCCCAGTGAGCTGCAGTCCCGCGCACAACCACTACGCCACCGGGGCTCAGCCTTGCTTCTAAATTCTTTCCCTCTTCCGAACTCCCGTAGACAACCCCAGGCCTGTGAAGCATCCTTAACTAAGATTACTTATGATCCTTGTAACTGGTTGGATTCCTGTGCTGCCTACCACCTCCTTGCTGTGGGACCTTGGGTAAGGTGCAGAACTCCTCCGTGCTGGCTTGAGCTGAGGACCCAGCAAGTCACAAGAACAGCCCCTGGTCTTGAGTGAGTGGTGTGCCCGTACCATCATCTATTCTCCTGTCGAGTGCTTGGGTGTCAGGATTTCTCCTCTCGCAATTGCCCAGCCGTTCTGATAGTGCGACTCTCTTAGAAGCTGCCATTGGACTTCTGGAGTGGAAAGTTGGATCTGATTGCTGCCACTACTGAAAGTCCCCCACCCCCACCCCGTGCTTCCTCCACTCCCTCGCCCAGTGTGGTGTACTTCCCTGTGTCTCTGGGCTGGCGGAGTCCTGACCAGTGTTTGCTCAGAGGACCAGCCATATGTGGAACTTTGGACAGGCCCCAGGTCCTCAGGCACCCCCACTGTCAGAGACAGCCCTCTGACCCAGCACTTCAGACAAGTGTCCTGTGCCAAGCCAGGCCTGTCTCTTTCAGACGGCATTTACTGCCACCCGGGCCCCTCAGAGTCCCAGTTGTTTCTAGTACTGCTTCGGCCCCCCTGTGCACCCTTCTCTCTAACCCCTCTGTGGCCACCCCTCCACGGACACCTGCATCCAAGCCCCCTGGAATGTCCCCTCCCCTCTTCTGAGAGCCCAGTGGCCACATCCTCCAGCCCACAAAGCAACTGGAGCTCCCAGGGGGACTGCAGGGGGTCACCATGGTACAGAATGGCGGGAAGGGCGGGGCAGGCTTCAGTCAAGGACCTGATGGGTGGGGATGTGTCCAAGAGTTTCCCAGGTGCCCCTGGGAGGGAGAACACTGGCTGGGAGGGAAAGAGAGAGGGAGGGAGACATGAGCTCATACATTCCATTCGGGAAGGGTCCACGGCTGCCCTGCAGCTGCTCCGAGGGAGAAAAGACCCCACACCCCTGTTCAGTCCCGTGACACGTGGAGTGATGCGTCCAACAGCAGGAAGCCTGAGAAGGGGACAGTGGACAGCTGGACGAGGCCTGGGCAGGTACAGCAGGCAGTCTGACTAGTAGAAGGGCTTCCTCATCCAGTAAACTGTGGCCATTCATCCCCACAACCCCAGCTCTGTCCTCTGGGTCAGCCAGGAGTTGACCCCTTTGCTACCTGAGGGAGCTTCTGGTGCATGAAGACAATCACCCCCCCTCCCCGCTTCTTGTCTTGCTGGTTACAAAGGAGCAAGGAACAACTAAAAAACAGTTTCACTTCTTCTGCCTTCAGGCCAGGGAAGGGGAGCAGTCACGGCCTTTTGGGGGGGGCCCAGTCAGCACCCTCAGACGCCCAGCTCCAGGAGATTTCTCCCATCTGAGCGGTGCCCTTCTGAGGGAGTAGGTTCTGCCTGCTTCTCCTCCCCCTGGATCGGGCCTGAGGTCCTGGAAGACTCCCTGTGAGTGTTACTTCCAGGAAACCTTCTTGAGTCTGCATAGCCTCCCACCCCAGGTCTGGACAGCCCGCCCTCCTGTGTGGCTGTGTGCCTTCACCCACACAACCAGTCCCTGTTTAAGACGCGCCTCACTCAGTGTGACGTCCTCAGAGCCAGCACCCCTCCTCTCGGGTGGGGGGTACTAAGCAGAGCCCCTCAGTGTCCCTCTGCACAACAGGGAGACCCCTGCTCTGATGAAGAAAAGAGGTCATGTGGAATCAGGACAGTGCAATTCCTTGGGTGGCCCCTAGGAGGGGCCGGTGGTCTGGCCACCACGGGGGGTTGGAGAGGCTGGTCCCTGGGAAGCAACCATGAGGGGGAAATGGGGAAGTCTTGGAATAATGAGGGTACCTCTTCAGCTCCTCCCTTCCCAGAATAGCTGACCCAAACACCGCACTGTTAGAGCGTCTGCCATGGACTCTGGGAGTGGGTAGAATGCAGAGGTGGCATACGGGTGCATTTGGAAGACCCCAAGCTCCATGGAGCTGCATTCTGTCCAGTGCACACCCGGAGGGAGAGGTCGGGAAGCAGGGTGGCCTTGGGGCCCCGCTTGGGGCCCTTCTCTCGGCAGCTTCTTGGGATGCGGTGTCCCCGTGGATGACGGAGACGAGCATCAGGGCACAGGGCAGCTCTGTGGTCCGAGTGTCTGTGGAGGGACACGCCCCCCCCCCTGAGGGCACGCCGGGTTCTCGCAGCATCCATCCAGGCTCCCAGAGTCCCCCGGCATGTCCCCCACCTGATCCGTCCCCAGCCCAGCTCCCTCCTTCCCTGGGCCTCCCATCTCCAGGGCCCAACCTCTGCGGCCCATTCTGGACAATGCTGTTCCTTCCAGAGCCCAGCGTGGCTCCAGCCCCACCCAGCCCCCTCACTCCCCCTCTCCAGGACGACCACGAGTCGCAGCGGTTGACACACACGCCAGGCCAGATCCTGGGTTCAGCACTAACAAGGGGGTGTCAAAAAACTTCAGGGAGCGCAACAACAAAACACCCTTATATTCAATTCCTTTTCCCTCACAAACTTGTCGAAGCTTCCTCGTCATTTAATTCCCACGAGGAAGAGGCTCTTCTGTTTCTTTGGCACAGGTCAGCAAACCGGGGTTCCCGCGGGGTAAGGACTTGGTCTGCGGTCACGTGCTTTAGGTGGCAAAGACCGACAAACAAGCTTCCTGGCTGTCCCCTGGCTGTTCTCACAATCGCCCCAGAGGGCCTGTGGGCCTGTCCCGACCAGCTGAGAGTTCCCCGGGGTTCCTGCTTTCTTGGTGGCTGGAGGACATTTGAACCTTGAGCTTGGCCTCCTAGGCTCCCTTTTGGCCAAGCACAGTTTGCGGTTCTCCCATCACACTGGTCCTCCGGTCCACGCTCCTGATGATCTCTGCCTACACTCCCCACGCCTGTTGGGATTGCCCTCCCCTGACCCCATGCCCCACACCTCTCAGGCGGAGACACGTCTGGGGTGTGGCGGGCATCGCACTGGCCCTGGGCAGGTGGCACCGGGAGCCGTTTGGACACTCGTCTTGGAGCTCACTGTACCATCGTGGCAGGTCCACACCTCATACTTCCTCCTACAGCCCCGCCACTTCTCAGGCCACACACCCCACCCCACCATGTTTGGGGGCTCCAGTGACTTGTCCCGAATGATCAGTTGCTCTGGGGTTCCCGGTCCAATTCTTGATGGCGCTGTGAGTGTCTGAGCAGGAAGGTGCTCCGCGGGGCTTCCGAGGGCTATCTTCAGAACTAGATCACCAGGCCTTTATTCCGAGGTACGGCTGGGTAGGCTTCAACCTCTAACCTTGCAGGTCATACCCACCAGTTAGCTCTCTGTTCCACCCCTGACATGTAGCTTTCTCCTCCCACGGGAGGAAGAGTTGAGAGAGGCTCTTGCTCCCCCCAGAAGGCTTTGCAAAGAGGAATGTGCTGGCTTGGTGTTTTCAGGATGTCTGCCAGCCCCAGCCTCAGGAAGCCTGCTTCCGAATCCGGTCACTGCCCAGAACTGGCCTTAAGCAAACCACTTGGCATCTGTGTGACTTAGACGCTTCCTCTCCCCAAGCAGATTCCAACACCTGTTCTTGTCAAAAAGGCTTGGGCTACAGATGCACGTGATAGTTGTGGCGGGGGTGGGCGTGGTCATGATGATGGTGGTAGTGGTGGTAATGGTGGGGGAGTGGAGGGGTGGTTGCCAAAGACTTTGGGGTAAATCTCAACCCCCAGCAACCTCACATCTTAGCGAGTAGAACTTCCCCACAGGGTTTTTGTCTTTCAAAAATAGATTCTGTATTTGTTCATTGTTATAAAGGTAACCGAAAGAAAAAAAAAAACATTCAATCCCCTAACCCAGTCTGAGTCAGAGTGACCCCATAAATGGCACAAACAGCAGATAGTGATTCTGTGTGTGTGTGTGTGTGTGTGTGAGAGAGAGAGAGAGAGAGAGAGAGAGAGAAAGAGAGAGAGAGAGGAGAAGAGATTCATGACGCAGGTTAGTCTGAGGGGAGCCACCGTTCTTGCCCTCTCTGAGCTGGCTCCCCCCAGAACACATCTCACCGCCCGCCGGGGGCCACTGCTACCTTCCAAGCCACCTCCATCCGTGTGGTCCACGTGGACAGGCCTGGAAAGGGCAGCCGCAATCAGCTCGGCTACTGTTTGGCGTTTAGAAGACACCGGGGGATGTTTTCAGTTTAAAATGTAAAGACTGTCTCTGGGGAGTCATCCAGCCTCTTTTAGGGTCCATCAACCTCCATGGCTCCAGAAATTCTGGACTCCCGTGAGAATTTGAAGTTCTGTTGCGCATCACCTCCCGCTGCTGACCAGTGGCGTGTGGGGTCTCCGAGGGAAAGGTTCAGCGACAGTGGCCAGGCACAGGGGGCAGTTGGTCACGGAGGGCGTCGGCCCCATCTTCTTCCGTTTTCCCCTGTTCCTGATTCTCCTTGTTCCGGTTGCTTCTCACAAAGAGAGATGTCGCCAGGGCCTGGATGGCCCCTGGCACTCAGCCTTTTCCCAATTGTTGTCTTCACGGAAGCAGGTATCCAAGCCTCCCCCCGCCCCCGCCAGCATTGCTGAGTGGGTGGCCCCCTTGCCTCTAGTCCAGGGCGTCACAGCCTCAGCCCCATGGCCATGTTGGTTGAGAGGAGCTGCCCTGTGTGTTGTTGGATCTTTTGCAGCACATCTGGTTTCTACCCACCAGCTGCCACGAGTACCTCACTGAGTACCCCCTCAGTTACCGCAGCCCAAACTGCCTCTGGCCAGTGCCAGAAGCCCCAGAGCTGGGGTGGGGGTGGGCAGGGACACAACACTCCAGTTGAGATCCCTGAGAGAACCCACCAAGGCAGAGGTCCTCAAACTTTTTAAGTAGGGAGCCAGTTTACTGTCCCTCAGATCGCTGGAGGGCCAGACTATAGTTAAAAAAAAAACAAAAAAAAACTATGGCTGAGCCCTGGTGGTGCAGTGGTTGTGTGCGGGACTGCAGCCCACAAGGTTGGCGGTTCAAATCCAGCAGCAGCTTTCCAGGAGCAAGGCTGGGCTTTCTACTCCCACCAGGGCAGTGATGCCACACACACAAAAAAAATTATGAACACATTGACTGCGGGCCCGGGATGAGTTGGCTGCTAAATAGACCAGGCAGCTGTGGCAAAAACAGCCGGTGGGCCAGATAAATGTCCTCGGAGGGCCACATGTGGCCCGAGGGCCACAGTTTGAGGACGCCTGCACCAAGGGTTGATTTTCACATCAGCTCATGAGCCGGGAGCTCCTGGGTTTGCAGACAGCCACTGCCAACTGAAGGGTTGGAGGCTGAAGTCCATTCAGAGGCACCTACTTCCGGGGGTGGGAAGGGGTCTCTGGAAAACCCTGGGGGGTGTGGTTCCACTCGAACACACATGGCCCCCCCGTGAGTCAGTGCTGACCCGGCTCTCCTGGTGCGCCTGGCTCTGTGACTCACGCTGAAGTCAGGTCTGGGGAAGACCAGCCTTGCACGTGTGGGACGTGAAAGACGTGGAGGGGATTCTGAACTGTCTCTCGGGGCTTGGCGCGCCCAAGGGGACCCTTGTGCTGAGACTTGAAGGAGAGCAGGGTGGATTGTGACTGGCTGAGGGAAACGGGAGGGCACCCCAGGTAAGGGGAGCTGCCCGAGCCAACACGTGGGACACGCACGGGCAGGACCCCTTTGCGACATCCCGCCGCCTCTGGCTCCCCAGCACCCGAGTGCAAGGTGTGTTTGGAGGAGCAGTGGGACCGAAGGTTACATGAAAATCGTTTGGTCGTGGGACACCAAGTCTCACCGGGACCGCAAGTGTGTTAAGTCTGGATGCCAGACTCCCCCAGAACCTCGCTGAGTCGACCCCTCCCCACAGTGGCTCACCCCTCCCTCCAAGGCTTTCAGATTCTCTGGGGGCACACCCACAGTCAGCCAAGGCCCTGGGGGCTCAGCCCGGATGGGCTAGACATGTTTTCTTCTTACCCCAGCACTCATTCTTCCTGCAGGTGGTAAACCCCAAAAAGAAAATGAAGAAAAAGAAATACGTGAATTCTGGCACAGTGAGTAGCGGGTGTAGATCCTCTGCTGTCCCAAGATTGGCCTGCGTACACATGCTGCGTGGGGGAATCCGGGCGGCTGGGTGGAGGTGGGGAGGGGAAGTGAGGAGGGTGGGGTGGAGGGAGCTCTGGCCCAGGCTGTGCAGAGTGAGAAGTCACCTCCAAGAAACCCCCTCGGGGACTTCCTGCAGGAAGGAAAGGGGGTGCGCCCCAGCTCTGGGAAAATCCCCGGAAGAAGCAGGTAGCCCCATCCCTCGTCCTGAAGGCAGGGAAGTGACTTCCCTGGCAGAGTGGGGTCCGCAGGATGACGGGCTCCAGGCTGGCAGCTGCTCTGGGCATCCCCCTGCCTTAACTGTGCCCACCCCGGGGTGACTCAGGAGACCCTGAGGCCCACTGACTTCTGGGGGCTGGTGTTCAGCTCATTCATACATACTCCAGAGAGAAGGTTATATGTCGATTTCTGCAATTGGTGCCCCCCTTTCTACTCCACCCTCCCTCATTCACACATTCTTCCAACACCTATTTCCCGATGCTGCTGGGGTGGGGGGTGAGGGAGTGGGTGGGGATGGGTGGTGTCACAGTGAGTCGGGGTCACTAGACGGCCACTCCAACTGCCCTGTGGCAGGCATTGCTCTGGGCACCTGGGAACAAGGTGAGCCCAGGTGCTTATGTTCATGGTGGGGGGGACGGTGGACAGGGAGACACACACATGCTGTGTTTTTGCCCAACAAGCGGCAGGATGTTCTCGGCCAATCCAGCCACCACCACCCTTGTCCGTGTCCTCTGCGCACCGTGCACGTTACATGCCTGTGGATCTGGAGTGTGGGCGAGTCCGATGGGGAAATTACGATGTCGACCTGGCTGCCGTGGGGAATTTAAAAAACGACAGAACCCCACGTTTCTCAATCTGAGTGCCGTGGGAAAAAAAATACAGTAAGGTAAAGGGGCATGGCACGCCCCGGGCAAAACTCTTGTACATTGGAGAGTTGAGGCAAGCTTCTCTGAGAAGGTGACATTTGCGCAGAGATCCAGGGCAGGGGCGGGAGGAGGCGCTGGGCGTCTGGAGGAAAGGGCTCCCAGGTAGAGGCACTGCAGGGCCCTGTGGTAGGAGCTGCAACACCCTGCGTTTCTAGAACGAGTCTGTGGCCTGGACGTCCCCCTTCCCCACTGGAGAGGCGCTTGGCCCCGTCAGGGAAGACAGCCAAGCGGAGGCATTTGCAGCAGGAGGCTGCCATTCTAGACCACCTGCCAGCTGCAAAAACCAAACCAAACTCACTGCTAGGATGTCGATTCTGCCTCCTAGGGACCTCACCCCTTGGGATGGAACTGTGTGAATTTCTGAGATGGTAATGCCTTATGGGAATAGATAGCCTCTTCTTTCTCCCAAGGAGCGCCTGGTGGTTTTGAACTGCTGACCTGGCCATTAGCAGCTTGGTGTATAAGCAGGACACCACCAGGTCTCCTGTCTGTTGTAAAATGCTCTTTATAGTCAAAGCACACACTGACCTCTGTGTCTCTGACCAGAATGCCTAGGCTGGGAGGGACGGTCCCTTTGCCCAGAGAAGGGGTGCTTCTCAGCATAGGGGCACTGTCCGTGCTGGGGGCAGGATAAGTCTTCCACTGTTAGGTGCCCCCTGGCCTATGCGCACAGAGGCTGGCAGGGCCCCCACCCCTATCCTCCAATCCCGTGAGACTCCTCTCAAACCTCCCACACATTCCCAGATGCCTGATGCCAGGCGACATCTCCCCTAGCTGAGAACTCTTGGTTGTACAACTGAAAAGAAAAAAAAAAAAAAACTTTAGGAAACCACTGCCCTTGTTCTGCCTTCTTCCTGTAAAGATGAGGACGGGAGAGCATGTGATGTCCTCCCGTCACCTAGAGACCGCGAAGCGAGGTCCTGTCCTTGACCCCACGTTTCCCAACCACCGTGCTCGAGACCCAGGACGCTCGTGGAAATGCCAGGCCGGTGCCCCGGGCTTCTCTGTTAGGACACCCACCTCCTCCGTGGCGTTTTCCTTCACCTGGTCTCCATGGGAAAGCCGGGCAGCAGAACGAGACAGACTGCAGGACCACTGCCCTCCCATGACAGTGACGACGACAAAGACCATCACCTAGACCCCGGTCTGCCAGAAGAACAAACCCACCCGGCTTGGAAGACGGTACTGCCGGAGTGCGCCCAAGAGTCAAGGATGGATGGCGAGACCCGGCCTCATGTCCTGGGGACGTGTCTTCAGGAGAGAGCGGTCTCTCCAGGGAGGGACAGCAAGTGTGTAGAAGTAACGGGGCAGCACAAAGAAGATGGCTCTCCACGAGACGGATGGACCCACGGCCGCGTCCATGGGCTCAGGCTGGGACCTGCTGTGAGGATGCCCAGGTCCGGGCGGAGTTTCCTTTGTTGACTGTGGTCCCTGTGAATCAGGACCGAGTCCGGAACGCCTCTCCTCAGACCAGGGGCAAGAGCTCTGTGGTTTTACCTAGCGTGCTGCTGCTGCTGGTGGAGTCGTGGATGGCTCCTCGGGCTGCTAACCTCAAGGTGGGCGGTTCGAACCCGGCAGCCGCTCTCTGCAGGAGAAAGAGGGGCTCTTTCTCCCACGAAGAGCTGAAGCCTCAGAGATTCGCAGGGGCATGTTTCCTCTTCCTGTAAGGGAGCTCAGCGTTGGAAGCAGCGGTGTGGGTGTGCACCTTGTGAACAACCATGCCCCCCCCTGGCAACCCCATGGCCCACCCCACTCGTTGAGGATCAAAACCTGGAGTGAATCTTGATAGCCCGGCGAGTTAGGGAATGGGCTGTAGCCCAAAGCCTGGGGCAACCGTGGCTGTGGCTAGAGCTTTAAGCAGACTTGGGGCCAGAGTCCCACTGCAGAAACTCAGATGGAATTGGGACGGGGCAGCCCCTCTCCTCACCCCCACAGACCCTGAGATGCTTTAAAGCAGTGGGTCACAACCCCGCTGGATCGTGCCACAAAGATTTTATGGGTGGTAGGGGGGGGGATCACAACCCCATGAGAAACTGTATCAAAGGGTCGTGGCATGAGGAAGGTTGAAAACCACTGCTTTAAAAGAGCCCCAGGAAGTGTCAAATACCACAGGACAGGGACCCGTCAATCCCTGTAAGACAAATACTGTCTGTAATCACTGTTAGAAAAGAAAAACCCAGGGCTGACCCGGTGGCGTCGTGGTTGTGCGCGGGACTTCAGCCCACTGGGATGGAGGTTCATTTCCAGCAGCGGCTCCACAGGAGCAAAGGCTGGGCTTTCTACTCACACCACTAGAGGGCAGTGATTCCCTCCCCCCCAAAAAAAAGAAAAGCCCAACAAAAAACATTTCATACCAAAAGAGGCTGACTCCCATGGATACAGGGCAGTTGGGGAGAGGGAAAGAAGGAGGGGGAGAAAAAGGAAACCAATCATTCTTAAAAACCAGCAGCAACAAAAACAACAGTGTGTGCTGTGTAGAGGAGGCAAAACAACCCTGAAAACACACACACACACACACACACACACACACACACACACACACACACCTGATGAGAACCAGGCAGGGTTGACCAGACCCTCTATTCCTACCCTTGAAAGGAAGGGATCTTTGGTAAGGTGCCTAACCTTACCACGTCAGCAGGCGGGCGGGTCACCAGAGGCCAGCCCACAGCACTCACAACTCCTCCATCATCCAGGCTAAGGGCTGATCAGCATTGTCAAGCTCAGACACCCGCTGCCACCAGAGAGTGGGACAGAAGTCTGCAGGGTGGTGGGAGTGTGTCCTCTTAAAGTGTCTAAGACCCCTTGCCCCTCCCTTTCATTCATCTCATTCATCCTATGACTGCAGGAGCAGCCCGCTAGCTGCCTGGTGTGGCCACCTTCCAGGAGGCAGGGATCAGGAGACTTGCCTGGGAGGGGAGCCTGGAGTGGGGGTGAGGCCAAGCTACCTCCCGGGGAAAGGATAAGCTGCTTGTGAGGGACTCGGGTCAGAGAAGGTAGAAGCAGAGACCCCCCCAAGTGCATAGGTCAGGATTTAGTCTGTGGGACCAGGTGAGGTGGGCACGGACGTCCGCCCTGGGGAACTCATGTCGGGAGACCCTCCCTCGTCGGTCTCCATGCCACGGGGTCAGAGAGCAGGGGCTCACCGTGGAGAACCTCCTGGCTCGGCCTGAAGCCCTGCGTCCTATTGATAGAGAAGAGGACTCTGCCAGGATGCAGTGCGGCTGCCCACAGTCAAGGGTGCAGGCTCAAGGGAGTCAGACTGAGGTTTGGGCCCCCTCCTCCCAGACAGCCTCGGTGCCCTCGGCTGTCAAATGGTCATAGACAATCGTGCCTCTTCACCGGGCCTGGTGGGCCCCAAATGGGGGGCCCTGCTGGCAACCGTGACACAGACTGAGCGTTCAGGACATGCCAGCCCCCGCACAGCCTGGTTCTCCGCAGCTCTCCCTCCATGCCGCACCCCCGTGCTTCTCCACTGACGGAGTCCCTCTTGTTTGCAGGTCACGCTGCTGTCCTTCGCCGTGGAGTCGGAATGCACCTTCCTGGACTACATCAAGGGAGGGTGAGAGGAGGTGGAGGAGGCCTGGGGGAGGTCAGGGTCGCACCGGTTCCCTCTCTGTGCTGCTCCGGGCTCAGGAGGTTGACCTGGGTCACGATGGGACCTCCAGGCAGAGCTGGGACCCCCAGGTGGGAGCCCAGGACTCCGAGCCAGGGGCCCAGACTCTGGCCCCTGTTTCCCATCCCCAGGCTGTGTGACTTTGGACAGGTCCCCCTCCCTCCCCGGGCCTCTCCAAGGGGCCTCAAAAGTCTCCGTGGAGAAGTGGGGTGAAAGGATCGTGGCCTTTTCCCACGAGCTTTTCAGAGTTGTCTGGCCTCCCTCCATCCAGAAGAGGTGGCTGCCAATGTGAATCTCTGTGCTGAGGGCAGAGACCTGGGGAACGGGGTGTTGGGGAGTGAGCCGGCGATGGTTCCAGGTCCCGCTGGCGGTCAAAAACGAGGTAAGGGGCAGAGAGAAGCCACCAGTGGTGTCAGCCAGCGGCCCAGGAGATGAGAACTTCACTCTGGGGCGAGGGCCTGCCCACACGCTCCCTACCAGGACAGGTGCCAGGTCGGAGCGTGGGCCGCCGGGAGCCCACAGGGGAAGGCAGGTGAGTGATTGCA
This sequence comes from Nesogale talazaci, assembly GCA_004026705.1. Taxonomy (NCBI): domain Eukaryota; kingdom Metazoa; phylum Chordata; class Mammalia; order Afrosoricida; family Tenrecidae; genus Nesogale; species Nesogale talazaci. Next base: position 20,229 of record PVJH01006867.1, read on the forward strand.
CCTGTCTGGAAGGGAGACAGGTTGAGCCTCGCCAAGCGGGCACCTTGGCGGCCTGGTTCTCTGGGGCAGAGGGAAAGCCAGGCCCTGCGACTCCACCTCCACTTTCCCATGACACTGCATCCCGAGGCCCAGAACCGGCACAGCCTAGGGGTGCAAGCACCCTTCCACCCACTGAGTACCTACCCTGCCTCTGCTCAGCCAGAGCCCTTCTCCGTCCCCACCTGCCCCTCCTCAGAGCCACCTCCCTCCTCAGCCAAACTATCCCGTTCCCTCTGTGGTTAGGCAACATGCCCTTACACTCCTAGAAACCCAACTCACAGTGACCTGGGTGTAGCAGAACAAAAGCAGGCTCCCCAAGGCTGTGTAGCCCGAGCGCCATGGACACAAAGCATCCAGTCTTTCTCGCAAGGTGCCATGAGACACGGGGTGCCCTTGAGCTGGAATTTCAGTGCCCGCTGTCTGGTGGCGATAGGTTACTTGCCTCAAGCTCCCCCGCCTGCCCACCCACAAAACAAAAGTCCCCGGCTCATCGTGACCTTGTGAACAAAAGTCCCGACTCGTGACGTTGTGAGTAGAACCGCCCCTGTCGGTGTCCCGAGGAACCCAAAGCCCTAGCTATCTCCCCTGGAGCCAGGGTAGGTCTGAACCAGGAACCTTGAGGTTAGCAGGAGTCCAATGCCCAGGGCTCCTTGGACACTGGGATTTTCAAACAGTTCTCATCCCGTTGATCCTTCTGGCTTGCCCAGTGCCCCAGCTCTGCGAGCTTGTCTCATCAGACAGGGGAGACGATCATCTGGATGGAGCCTGACATAGCCTGCCCCAGGCCACTTGCCTAGTCAGGGGCTGGGTTCCTTCCCCCCTTGTTTGCTGCCTTCCCTTCCAGAGTCATACAGAGGCCTGGCTGGCCTGCCTCCCCTCGGCGCTACCCCATCCTGGGTGAGCGTGAGGCCCACCCAGTTAAAGGGCTGCCTGCCGTCATAAGCAAGGGCCCTGCAGAGACCGCAGAACTGCAGTGCTGGTGCCCGAGGGCACTGGGCAGGTTAGAACCCCAGCGCCAGCCCTCCCCACACCTCTAATCAGGCTCTCCAGGGAGTCTGAGTGAGAGCTGGCACCAGGGAGCAGACGCCTGGCGGGCATGCCTGGGCAGGAAGCCGATGGGATGGCAGAGGCGTTGGTCTAGGGATCCTCTCCTCCCTGGTCTCTCTCACCTGCCCACCTGCCCCAGGAGGGGGAGCAAGGACACAGCCCTCCATCCTTCCTGCCTCTCATGTCAGAGCAGGAGCCAGGAGCTCAGTCTCTGAGCTGCAGGGAGACATTTTCTCTCTCTCTCTCTCTCTCTTTTTTTTTTTATACCCAGCAAGGTAGGAGGATTAGTTTGGGATTAGGGCCGGCCTTGCCTCGCCTTTCCTTGTATGTTTAGAAGAACCGACCTGACTGGGTCCCTCAGTGGCAATTTGAGGGCCAGAAACACTTTTCCAAGGGTGACCCCGGAACAGGGCTCTGACCTTCCAAACGTCTCCTGCATTCTCCTAAAGATGCACTCGTTACACTCCACCCTAACAGGTGACAGCAAATGGCTTCCTTGAGTTCTTCCAGCCTAGAGCTTATTGCACAGTGAGACTTGTCTTTCATCCCAGGACAGAGGACAGAGACTCTGTTGCAGGCAGCCAGAGCCCCTCAGTGGCCGGGGCTCTTGCCATCTCGTGGCTCCTTCTCCCCGGAGGCTGGACCTCATTGGATAGCCTGCCCTACTCAACAGAGAAGGGGAAAGGGTGTACGTAGGTCAGGACTCGGTCTTGATCACACCTTTGACCCCTCCCGAGAGCCAAGCTTCAGCCCCGGGACCATCGAGTCCCCAGAACTTTTCAGCCCAATCATCTGGAAATGTTCAAACACATACCCCCAACATGGAGAAAAAGGATAAACAATCCCCAACTGCTTCAGGCAGTCTCAATGGTCACCAGCCCTCAGCCAACCCCGTTCCAGCAACTTGAGTCTCCATCCAGCTCCCACGAAGCAAATCCGTGACAAGTGTTCCAGAATAAAAAAGGTTTGGGGGCTTCAGGAGGTGGAGTTGAAACTTTCTGAGGGCTGGTGGCACTAGGCCCGCGATTGTTGAACAAAACAAAGCAAAGAGGGACATGAGTTCCTGATAAAACCAGGTCATGTGATTTATCCCCATATACGTACTTCAAGCTGTATCGGGCACATACCGAGGGCTCTCTCTCTAAAAATAAGCAAACCATAACCAAAAGATCTCCGAGACACCTAAAAGTCAGTAATTCTCCCCTACCGTGTGTCTAATCAGGATTCAAATCCCCCTGATTCTTACAAATTTTCAAATCGGTTTTCATCAGACTCCTGACCAGGTCTGTATTTTGAGATTGGCTGATGTGTTTCTTAGTTCTCCTTTCATCTAGATGGTAGATTCCCAAACTTATTCGACCTTCTTCCCCCACCTTACATCCCCTTTTTCTGGAAAAAAAAAAATCACTCAGCATTTCCCCCCCCCCCCCATTCTTGGCAACTAAACCCATTCGCCCTCCCGAAGCCCATCATCCAGGACTAAAGTGTAGTTAGTATCTGCTTGGGCAAAACTGCCTCCCAGAGGTCGGAATCACCCTCTTTGGAAAGCACTGCACTAGTGTCCTCTACCCTGTCCCCAACTACCTATAGGAATTGCTAAAGCAGATTCCAGACTCTTCCCACCATCCCCTGGAAGACATTCTGATCCAGCAGGGCTAGGCGAGGGCCTGCACTTCCTGACATGCTGCCAGGTGGCACTGATGTTGCAGTTCTCTGGTCCACACGTGCCACAGCGTGCCAGGACGGTCCTGCCTGGTCTGGGTGGTGTGGCTCCTCCCCCTGCAGCAGCACTGACCCCTGTATTTATGGCAAAGCTGTTGATAGACCTGTAGGTTCAATAAGACCCAGGTTCAATTTTCTATGGAGATGACGTCACGGGTCGTGCTTCCTTCTCACAGGAGATGCACAATGTCTACTTGACCCTTATTTTAAAATCATTTTACTGGGGGCTCATACAACTCTTATCACAATCCATGCATCCATCCATCCATTGTATGCCAAGCACATTTGTCCATTTGTCGCCATCATCCTTAAAACATTTGCTTTCTACTTGAGCCCTTGGTATCAGTTCCTCATTTTTCCCCTCCCCTCTCCCCCCTCCCTCACGAACCCTTGATAATTTATTATTTCATTATTCTGTCATATCATACATGGTCTGATGTCTCCCTTCACCCATCTCCCTGTTTTCCGTACCCTAGGAAGGAGGTTATATGTAGAACCTTATACTCGGTTCCCCCTCTCTACCCCACTTTCCGTCCATCCTCTTAGTATTGCCACTCTCACTGCTGGTCCTGAGGGGATAGTCTGTTCTGGATTCCCTACATTTCCGGTTCCTATCTGTACCAATGTACATCTTCTGGTCTAGCCAGATTGACTCTGACCGAATGATTTAACTGTACATCCGATGCCAGATCTGAGCCTGAAATAGGGACCCAGGCACAAACGTATTCTAACTTATTCTTATCCTGGTGGGTTTGAGATTAGTCATCTGTTATCATGGTTCCACAGTGAATGTAGTCATCTTCAAAGCACCTTCATGCGGCTAAATTCCTTTGATCCTCCCCGCCAGCCCCTTGGGGGAGGGTGTGGCCGATGTTCCCATCTTCCTTCAGGACTGGAGGCCCAGCCTTGGAGAGGAGAGACCTTCCCCAAGGTCTGACACCCGAAACCAGGGCTGGGACGACTGCGGAGAGGGTCTCACCCCTGCCCTGCGCTCCCCGCAGCCCACTCCTACTCTCTCCTCTAGGACTCAGATCAACTTCACGGTGGCCATTGACTTTACCGCCTCCAATGGTGAGTCTGGGGAGGGGCAGCGGAGGGGCTGGGTAAGAGAAGGTTTGGGCCGGAAGGGGAGTTTTCAGGGACTGTGTCTGTGGCCCTTGCTGGGAACTAAAAACCCAAACTCAATACCATCAGGTCGATGCCAGCCCACAGGGACCGTGTGGGACAGGGTAGAACTGTCCTTGTGGATTTCCGAGACGGGCCTCTAGGGGGAGTAGAGAGCCTCTTCCTTGTCCCTTGAACCACTGACCTTGTGATTAACAGCCCAACATAGAACCAGTACACCGCTTGGGTTTCTTCATTACCAGAGAGTGGGCCAGAGAACCAGATTGGCAACAGTGGCATGAAGTCCCATCACTTCCATGAACCTATCTGGGCCTGGAGGTGACCCGCTGTGAGCCACAGCCTTGCCGTGGGGGCCACACACAGGACATTCACAGGACCCTAGGGAGAGATGTGCACCCCAAACCCAGGCCCTCGGTGCAGCCTCACCCACAGGCTGGAAGAAAAGACTGCCATCGGAACAGAACGAGGCGTTTCTGGGAGGAGGCAGTACCCAATGCCAGAAACCCAGCCGCAAGCCGCCTCTGAGTTTCCTCTGTCTCAGGCTGAGGCCAGGTGACCAGGAGCAAACACACTGCCCAGCTCAATAGCCTTACCAATATCTCCGCCCCGCATTCTGGCCCCAACTGGGGCTGCTCCCAGGGCTCCTCTGACTTCAGCCTGCCAGAGAGCGGGGAGGGCTCGCTGCATAACCCTCACGGCAATCCCACGGGACAGGACCTCATCTGGGGAGGAGCCTGAGGCTGAGAAAATAAGGGGCTGACCCCAGACCATGCCGCTAAGCCAGGTTGGATGCTTGGTAGTCTGATCCCTCGGCCCTGGCCCCTCATTTGTAGATGAGGAAAATCTAGATTGGGTTCAGGGCTGTGGAGGGAAATCAAGCCAAGGACAGGGAACCGAGGTATCAGGGAGACTGTAACCCTCACTGGACTGGTCAGGGGAGGCCATGCTGAGCAGGGACCCTTGTGCGGAGGTGAGGCATGCAGACCTTTGGGGGACAGGCAGACGGAGCAGCCATTGCAAAGGCGCTGAGTAAGTGATAGCGGGTGGCAGGTGAACAGGGACTGGAGACCAGCTCACTTGGGTAGCGGGTCCCAAAAGGGCCCTTGGGCTCAACCGCAAGTGAAGCACAGAGAAGTATGATCTGCCCAGGCTGTGCCAGGCTCACCCTGCCTGGTCCTCTAAATGAGTCTGAACTTTGCAGTAAGCTAGGAGCCCGAGACAGCCCACACACGACAGGATGGTGGCCAGAGCAGTGGTGGCAGTGAGGGGGAAGTCGCGACTTCCGGTGGATCTGATGAAAGTTTATTCAAACACGTTAAGGGTCAATACCAACTCAGGGGGACGCTAAAGGACAGGGACCAGGCTGCCCTGTGGGTTTCCCCTCTGAAACTGGTAACTCTCCGTGGGAATAGAAAGCCTCATGGGTCTCCCAGGGAGAGGCTAGTGGTTTCGAACTGCCCATCTTTGAGTTGGTAGCCCAGCGTGTAACCAGTGGGCCACCAGGGTTCTTTGTGCGGAAGTTCAGCAGTCAGAATCTCCTATAGATGTGAGTGGGGGCTAGGAGCGAAAGAGGGGTTCGAGGAGAAAGAGAACAAGCTGGGGCATCGCCTGGTGTCGCACAAGGGTCAAGTGCTGGACCTGGAGTGGAAACGTTGACCGTGGAAAGCCACACAGAAGAAAGGCTCGACAATGCCCCTCGTGCTGGTGAACCCCAGCTTGAGGGGCCCCGGCCGGCAAACTGCCCACGTCCTGTGCCGCAGGGAACCCCTCGCAGTCCACGTCCCTGCACTACATGAGCCCCTACCAGCTGAACGCCTACGCGCTGGCGCTGACCGCCGTCGGGGAGATCATCCAGCACTATGACAGCGACAAGATGTTCCCCGCCCTGGGCTTCGGGGCCAAGCTGCCCCCCGATGGCCGGGTGTCCCACGAGTTCCCTCTGGTAGGACCCCGGGGAGCACGGCTGGCCGGGCTGGTGGTGGTGGCAAGTTTGAAGATGGGATGGGGGTGGGGAGGCGTTTGCCATCATACTCTGGCTTAGGGACTTGAGGTGCACCTTCTGGGGAGCCGAGTGGCCCTGCTCCCAAACCCCCTCAGGGCGCCCTGTCTGAACCACTAACAGCTGTCAGGGTAGAGTGCAGCTGGGTCTGAACTGTCCCCTCAAAAGGTGCAGACAAGAGGTTAGGGGTGGGGATTGGGCATGGGGAGCTGTAGGTAATTTTAAGGTAAAGTGGCCAGACACCCCGCTTTTGGCGGGACAGTCCCGATTTCAAACAATTTTCCCGCATCCCGCGGTGGTTTAAGAAAGTCCTGAGTCCCGGTGGTGTAAGTGGTTGAGTGCAGGACTGCAGCCCATGGGCTTGGCAGTTCAAATCCAGCGGCAGCTCTCAGGAGCA